>JBBPBX010029776.1:14168-35655 GCA_038048925.1 Garcialebias charrua
AGCCCACCCGGTCTTGTGAGTGCGTGGCCTACTCGGCCCAGCTAGGCTGGGTCCTCATGAGGATGCAGCCCCTGAATTGAGACACAGCCAATGTGTGTGCTCTTTGGAAGTTTTCTACACAACCCAAGGTACCCTGAACCTACCAACTGACATCACTGAAGCAACTGGAAGATGTGGAGTGACAAAAGTTGCAAACAAGTAACAGGAGAGAGGCACAGAGGGCCAACAGAAGAGAAAGAGTTGCCAGATGTGTCCAAGAAACAAAGACTGCAAAGCCACCAATTGGTGCAGGAAATGCAGTACTACAGTGTGCAATGGTCACAGCAAAAAGCAAAAATTTTGTGACAACTGCGCACAGTGAATAGAGAAAAAGATGTTTGTGTGGGCAGTGGGCACATGTGAGTGTACAGTGTTCTGGTCGTTTGTTGATTCTCTTTTTTGTCCTTCAGAGAGATGGACATTCTAGCAATAATTTTTGAAGATTTTTGATGTTATTTCATGTGAAAAAATGTTATAAAAAGTTATGAATAACCATATTAAATGTCAAATCAGTCTTTTGTTGACCCAAATATAATAAATATAACTACCTTTAACCAAAATTAAAGACATCATTTAAATTCATTGCAAAAACACATTGATTCTAATTGGGGTCATTTTTGACCCCACTCATGGAAGAATGTAGGTATTGGTCGTTCATGCATCCTAGGGTTAGTGATATTTCTATTTCTGTTAAGAAGAAAGCATTTGAACATTACATGGACTCAAACATATTTTTGGCACTAATGGAACCTCATAAAAAAATACAATATACATTTTTATACCATATCTGTCTCAAATATTCCAAATAATTTATCACATTAAATTGGGCTTTTTTACACTGTTTGTATGTTGCAGCAGGAGCTAACGGTTAGCTCGCTAAGCTAGCTTCGTTTTTTCTTACCTTGAAAGCTGTGTGTCTGCTACTTCCTGTTGTAGTGAAAAAGACGTCGGTTTTAAAAAGTCTTCTTGTTGTAAAAAGTCTTCTTGTTGCAAACAATAAATCATCCGTGTTTTTAATTCATGTCGAGCACGAGCTGCTACGCTACAAACCGTGTTAAAAACATAGCAGGCGTTGTGTTGGACAGACCTGACATGGGTCCTCCTGACAAGATTTAGATTTTTCCGCCTGCGTAAAACTGTGTCATTGTGACTAGTCAAAATTATAATTGAAGATATCTTCAGTGGTGGGCAACGCTAATCCAAAAATTAGTTCCGCTATTTCTAAAGCACTAATTAATTTATTTAGGTCCGCAATTTCAAAAGCACTAATGTCTTATGAAAATTAGGGGAAGCTAATTCTAATCCGCTAATTAAATTCAACAATTGGTAGCAGCAAGTTATGCAATATTTGCACTACACTGCCAACTAGCGGTGCATGAACTGTTATACAGTAAGTTGTTTGAGTTGTATACATTTAAGAAAAAGGTCGAAAAGGACTTGCTCAAAAACTATGTAGCTTAGTGTGTTTGTGTACAGTATTACAGTTAGATAAATTAGTAGATTTATTCATTTTGTGATGTAGTTTGAAGGTTATCATTGGTTGAACAAACTGTGAAATAAATAAGGGGCAGATATAATAAGATTTCATCTTCTTTCTGCTCCTTTCATTTTATCCTACTTGTATTCTTCTATCTGATGAAACTGTGTTTTGTATTGTTCTTTTAAAATGAATGAATAAACATCAAATCAAATCAAATCAACGGCCCAGTCAGAGTCCAGAACCTGAAACCTTCAGAGAGCAGAAACCTCAAAGAACTGAAGCAACAATGGAAATTTAGAGTGGGTCAGAACTCCTCCAGAACCAGGAGAGAGACTGATGAAGTCCTGCAGACTGATGAAGTCAGAGAACCACAGAGGATTCTGCTGCTGCTGGCGCCGCACAAGCTGAGGTTAAATTTTAATGATTTTAGAACTTGTTAAAGATCATCCATCCAGCTAACTGTCTATCCATCCATCCATTCAGCTAAAAGTCTATTCATCCTTGTATCTGATGAAACTGTTTTGTATTGTTCTTTTAAAATGAATGAATGAACATCAAATCAAATCAAAAATAAGTCTGTATCTCTGTGTTTATCATTGTCCTGGCATTGTCTCCTGTTGCCTCTGTCTCCTGAGTTCCTTGTGATTCCCTGAGTATGTAAGTTTGCTGCCCTGCGGACGCCATTTTGAAGAGTCCTAATGGTGAACTACTTTTTTAAATCCAGCAGATTTGACCATTTCGTGAAACTCTCAAGCTCAGAAAAACTTGTGCTATAACGTCAGCTATGAAATATATTTTTTCTCAGCAAAGAAATAATTGTTTTACCGTGTTTTGTTGTAAAATCCTGGCTTCTTTGGCCGTCGCGGACGCCATTTTGAAGAGTGCTAATGTGGCGAAATTCTATTTTTAAATCCAGACGCGTCGCGTAGGCCCTGAGAAACATCCATAAGTTCACCCTCCATGTTAAAAAGTCTTCGTCTGACTCTTCGAAAACAAGCAATAAGGCTGCAGAGTAACACACTGGCTGCTAACTGCTATAGAGAGAGCACACACCAAGTGACTGAGGGGGACGCTTTTTTGTGACGGACCACATCCGGTGCTGCTCGTAAATACGTTATTTCGTTTTTACTGATAGATAATTAGTTATTAGCGGTACTGCATTTTAAATAAAAATAGAATAAATCCGCTTATGAATTATAAAACTTAGTCAATCCGCTGTAAAGCTAACAGATTATTTAGCAACGCTACAAGCGGATTAGCGCAACAGCGCTACCTAGCGGTCGGAGGCCCACCACTGCGCATGTCTACAGTAAACAGGAAGTAGCGGTTGAAAACAGAACCCGACCACACATCTTGTCAAAATGGAGAGAATATTTCAGGTACGTGTTGCTATCGGGCAAGTTGTATTTATTCTGTCATGCCAACTAGTTTTAGCGATGTTACATGTTGTCCGGAGCGGAAACAGCTGATCAGTCACATGACGTAAATGTTCGCTACGGCAGAACTGAGTCGGCAAATCTGTTTCCATCTGTCGTTTTGCGCATCAGCTCTGTTTCGACCCCCCAAAAACCACCTCAAGCGAGCGTATCAACTTTAGAGCAAATTAGAGGAAGTTAACTCGAATTATGCCATTTCCATTTAGCTTTTCTGATGCGATGCTTCAAAATGCGCATCTAGAAACATTGATGGAAACACGGCTAGTGCCAGGCTCGGAATCGTCAAGTAAGGGGGAGAGGGGGTAGGTAGGACGCTTGACAGAAGCGGAGTGGTTACAAATGTAGGTAAACTTAGATGTTTAACAATCAGTTAAATTACACCAATTTGCAACAAACCACATCTACTTTATTCAACATTTTCTGGGGGAGGATCCCCAGGACTAGAGATGCATTCGGGTCCAAATAAATCCGACCCAAACATGGCCCCAGCCCGTAGCCATAATTTCTGTACCCCACCTGATCCAACGAATTAACAGTAATTACACTTCCAAACCCCCAAAACCCCGGACATTTTTAATGAAGCTTTGTCTGCTTATACCATGACTACAAACGGTTGGCAGACGCGCACGGCTGAGTAAAGAGGGCAGAAGATCTGTGCTCAGGAGTCGTCAAAGTGCATTAAATGCTTCCCCTGCTTCTGCTTGAACCCTGCTCTGACATGTTGGATGTTTTGTGATCTCACCTGTTTGGGTTGTTGGCCGCATGCATCCATTGAGTGCAGCGGCTGAATGAACATCTATATGGGCTGATGGATCACTGGCAGTAGTCCATCTGAAGCTTTACCGAACTTTTTACCTCTTTCAAGGCCAGTCAGCACATGGTGAAAAGGCCACGTGTGGCTGGTTATTGTATAGCAAATCATGTTGGCATATAATTGGATGGTCGGCCGAGCGCGTCTGCTGAAATAATCAAAAGCCTGACACCAACCTGGCCCATGCATTAAGCACATTATTATGGCCCAGCCCAGTCCAAATTAGGGTTGGGCGGGGCCAGAGTTCGGGATAGAAATGATAGCTCTACCCAGAGCAACCACACCCCTCACCAGCCCGCCCGCTATTTGTGATATAAAGTATCTTGTCAACATGAGATAAGTTTAAAACAGTCATAAAAGTTGGTGAGCAGTACCGTACACATTCTTTTCTAGGTATACTAAGTCTGAAATTTTCATTTAATTTATTCATTTCTTTAAAACTTATATTTTTTCCATAAGCAAACCAAGCCTTCAGCTCAGTTTATTTTTAAATATCGGAAGATTATACAAACAACTAATACATCACAATGTCTGGCTGCCAGTTTGCGTGGAGTGACACCTGTCATGGTGAAAAAATGCTCTTTAAAGCCCCGGCCACACAAAGGTATTTAAAAAACTGGTTTTATAATTTGAAACTCTTGTTCAAACATCAAGCTTTTGGTGTTTTTGTTGAGAAACTTTTTTTTTTCTCTCAAAGTGGAGATTTCTGAAGGTTCCATTGATTTCTGTGGCACTGGGGGCAACTAGAGCTTTTGACTTTACAGCCCATTTCACTCAAAGCCCAGTGTCACTTTGTGCCATAGCAACCCAAATAGATAAAATGATGCTTTCATGGTTTTCTTGGTCATTTTGCATTTTAGCATTTTAGTTAAAACACGTTTTCGTTTTGAATTCATCTAAATTTCTGTGCATCGTTTAAATTTTCACTAATCAAATTGTGGTTACCCTAACATTCTGAATAGAAGGCAAATTGATTTTATGTAAAAACAGACAACTTTAACACAGTGAAGCTGAAATTTAAAAGTAGCATCTAAAAATATAATTCCTGGATGCATTATCAACTGTACTGCAAGTGAAGGAGACAACTATCACAAGTCTCCATACATCTATGGTTGCTATGGTGAAATTTTGTGCTTTTCAGTGGGATATCCTGTTTAAGAGCAGAGGCCATGACATGAAAGACATTTGTAAGAAAAGGTGACGGATCAGAGTGGATGTCACTGTGTCAGCATGATGATGTGTGGATCAGTCTTTGGGTTCAGTGTCAGGCTCTGATAAGATTGTTTTGCTCGTTGTTGTTGTTGTGGTTTTATTTGTTTGCTTCAGGTCCAAGTCATTCTGTTGTATTCCATCTCTCAGTGTTGATGTATTTGAAGTTATTAATTGTGATTTGTCCGATCATTTTCACTGTTTGACTTCAGGGTTCTGCAACCATGTTGCTTCAGTCGATGAAGTTAATTAAATATAATTTACCATCTCCTGCCTGTTAAAATCTTCTTTTGGACACACAATAGAGTTTTTTGTTGTACGTAAAGCAGGATTATTATTAATATTATGGGATTATTACATTTTTTGTAGATTTGACTATAATGTTTTAGATGATTATAGTATAAAGTATTTAACGGATCTGATTGGCTGTCTTGATGCACACTGTTTTTTGTTGTTGCGAGAAACAATTTTTTTATTAGACAGATATACAATCCCGTACATATAATGCAAATTGTCTGGTGAAATTTGCTGCTTGTATGTATCAAGAACACATTAGTGATAAAATATATTTAACTTTTAAGAGCACAATTTACAGTTATTTTTACTAAGAAATTAGAAAGGTAAGTTCACTTTCAGTCATGTTCTCTCGGTGCAACATATGCTATGGGAATTGCGCCCCGCGTGATTACCTGAAGGAATACATTCACGCCTTTACGGCAAGGGCGTCAGCGTTGGGTCAGAAGCCCCACCCTCTGGGTATTTAAGCCGCTGACGCCAATCCATCTTTCTCTTTTTTGCCCTTCACCTCGCTTAAACCTGAACTACCTCTCTTCGCGGGACTTCTCTGTTGCTTCATCGCTCAACCAGAGGTGAGCTTGCTCCCTACACAAAGCATACAGAGAATTATTCCTGCGTACTGCTGGGCTAGCGAAAGCTAGTCCGGCACATTTTCTCTTAACCCCGAAGTATTTTCTTCTCCTCTCTCCGCATACTGCTTCGCTCGACGGCGCTAACTGCGCGAACAACCGCTACCCCTGCTAACTCGTAGCGGGTTAGCCAGCGAAAGAGACGCGACGGAGGAGACCTTTCAAAATAAAAGAAAAAGGATTCTGGAAGGTCTGGCTCGCCTTATCTCGGACATGCCTCCGGAGAAAGGAAAGCGAAAGACAAGACTTCCAAGGAAAACCAGCAGGACAGCGAGCCCAACCTCGCGCGCCTGTCTTAGCGGATACGGTTTCTCCCTCACAGCTACAGACACCCACGAGGCCTGTCCCGTCTGCTTGGGGATGTTACATGCAAAAATGGCGCTGGATGTGCCTGACTCGTGCCCACACTGCAGCCAGATGCTGGAGGCGGTGAGGAGGCATCGGGCTGACTTCGTCGCCAAGGCTATGGGTGCCCCAGCAGCGCCAGCGGATACAGACACCACCGAGCCCCTCACACAAACGCCGGAGCTCAAGAACATGGCTCTGCACGATAGCACACGAGTCGAATGGGGTGACAGCCCTGACGTGCTAGCTCCTATGGTGGACTTAACAGTCGAGTTCGACACTCGAGGCATGATGAACGACGACGAGATCTCGATTTCAGCCTCAGGCGAATTCTCCGCGGAGGACGCAAAAGTCAAATACGAGGAACTAGGAGAAGACCGCTCCAAAACACCGGTACCTGTGCTCCCGGAAACTGACTTTTTCATCTCTGCTCTGTTCGACCTGTGTCACAGAGCAGCGGACACGCTACAGATCCCATGGCCAGAGCCTCCGCCTCGTCAACAGGTCACGAGTCTGGCAGGAAACTATTTTTACTAAAAGCTGCAGGCCGCCACGAGGCAAAGGATGCCCGTGTTCCCGGACTTCCTCACAGAACTGACTCGCACCTGGGCTCAGCCACGGGCTCCCATGCTGTTACCACTCTCGCAGTTTCTCGACGTGGACGGGATAGATGAGGTAGGAATAGCCAACGTGCCTCAAATTGAGGACACACTGGCGTCTCACCTGGCTCCCAAGTCATCCGGGACAAAACCAACTCTTCCTAGCAAAGCTTGTCGAGCTTCAGCTTCTCTGCTCAAGAAATGCTACAGAGCTCAGGGACTCGTGGCGTGCACGATGAATGCGTCCGCATTGATGCAGGCTTACCTGGCTGAAAAACTGCAACACTACAGGTAACGACGGACAAGCAAGCTGCCGCTGACTTGCTGGATGAGGCGCGCAGGGCAACAGACTTTGTGCTCCGCATGATGGGAACAGCCGCTGTTGCTCAAGGCAGAGGCATGGCGGAAGTGGTCATCGTGATATGCCATCTGTGGATGACTTTAACTGACCTCCCCGAGAGACAAAAGGTGCCTTTTCTCCACCACTCGATAGAACCGACGGGATTGTTTGGGAAAGCTCTGGATCGAATTCAGACCAAGCTGGACCAGAGGCGCAAACAGGCTGAAACTCTCCGGGTGGGCATTCCCAGGAGAACCCCCCCCCCGACCCCCAGGGAGTCTGTTGGGGGCAGACCTGCGCAACCTCGACACCGCTCAGCAACGCGTACTCCACCGCAAAAGCGGCCGGCGTATGAGGACGAGCACCGGCAGAATCAACCGCCGGGCCCACCTCGGACCGAACACGCATGGAGCAAAAACAGGTTTGTCCCCCGCCAGGAGGTCAGACACAGGGCCTCCTCGGCGAACCGGTACACCAGACAAAAGCGTGCCTGATGAACCAGGTTCACGTCTTGGGTTTACACGATCACCCACCCAAGTGGTACAGGGAATGATCTTATCATGTCCAGACTTTATTTGTAGCACGGTACAAAAAGCTGGTAACTCTGTTGCATGCACAAATCATGTTTTTCCTGCTGTGAGTGACATAAAGTCATATATGTCGTTACACATAAGCACGAATAAAGCTCAAAAAACTGCCCCTCTCTATTTTATTGACTATAAAAAAAAACTAAAAACAACAACAAACACAAATAACTTCAGCAGAACGGGTCCTTCTGGCCTGCCAGCCGTCATAAAGGGAAGGGGCCATCTCCCCCCCTCCCTCACGGCTCACGGGGTGTTAGCCTAATCAATGAGCCCCAGCAGGGTGCCTCTGCTCTGTCTGCAGCGGACAGGCACAGAGGCATCTGCAAGCAGGCCCCCCACTCCTCACGGAGACAGGTGAGGGGGGTCACGTCCTCCAGTCCCCACTCCATTGTGAACGACGTGCCGGACAATACACTAACCAAGCAAACACGTGACATGTCCGTACCTCAGGGATGCACACTGTAACATGATGGTGGTGTAGGAGGAGAGCTAGCTTAGCATTAGTAACATGTGCTCCGGTGTAGCTTGGAAAAGAGCAAAAGAATGTTGGTTCCCACTGGTACTTTTATTACACTGCTTATAAAATCATACAATGCCAGGTCTCCACGGCGCTAAGTCTAATATTCATACATGAATATTTAGAAGATAGTCCGTATATTCCTCATCACTTCGTTACTGAGAGGTTGAGCAGGAAAGCTAGCGTGTACACACGATCAGGCTCCTAGCTACACTCTGCTGACTTTTGTGGTGAGTCATGACATATTAAATACGAAGGAGGCGCCCTCTTGTGCTTTGGGAAGGTACTACAACTGCAGTATACATACGGCCGTTACATAGTCCCCCCAGGAAAGAAAAGGCTGCCCTCAACCGCAAGAACAGAGAATAAATAACCATCACTTAGCAGCAATCTATACATAGATCACAAGCAAGATTGGTACATTCAAATAAAGATACATTCATAAAAAGCAAATAAAATACAAGTACATGTACAATGGGATTTTTTATTTTATTTTTATTTTTACAATTTAACATGAACTTCAAATAACCAGGTCATGCAGAATGACACTTTTGTTTAGCACAAATAACAGGAGTGCAATATAATAATAATAATAATAATAATGAATTCAATTTATAACGCACTTTTCATTAATGAAAATCTCAAAGTGCTACAAAGTGCAACAGAATTAAATGTCAATAAAACAAGTAAAATCAATAACAGTATCAACTAAGATCAAAAGTAGAATCATGAGGAGGTAGAGTATGCTCGGTTGAAAAGAAAGGTCTTCAAGCCGCTCTTAAAGTCAACCACAGACTGTGGGGCTCTCAGACAGTCAGGAAGAGAGTTCCACAGGCGGGGGGCAGCCACACTGAAAGCCCGGTCTCCCATGGTCCTTAATTTGGTTCTCGGAATGTGAAGGAGATTACTGTTCTGTGACCGCAGCGACCGGGTGGATGAGTATGGAATAAGAATATCCTTCAGATAATCTGGTGAAGCTCCATGTAAGCATTGATGTGTAATGAGAGCAGTTTTGTACTGAATTCTGTAGGCGACAGGAAGCCAATGAAGGTTATGGAGAATGGGCGTAATATGTTCAAATTTACGAACTCTCAACAAGATCCTTGCTGCACTGTTTTGAATATATTGAAGTTTCTGAAGGTTTTTGCCAGGGATTCCAACAAACAGGGAGTTGCAGTAGTCGAGCCTGGAGGAGACAAAAGCATGGACGAGCTTCTCAGCATCGGAAAAAGTTAGGGATGGGCGAAGTCTGGAGATGTTTCGAAGATGGAAGAAGCAAGTTTTAAACAGAAGCTTAATGTGATTTTCAAATGTAAGATTAGAGTCCATTTTTATTCCAAGATTAGTAACAGAGGTGGAGAGGGGGATGTCTTGTCCAGAAAAGGAAAGTGTTGTTATAGGAGATGTTTGTCGTGTAAACATGTAAACAAAACAAATCACCTTCTTGTCAGTGTGAAAAACAGTCTAGAACGGGCTCTCTTGAGCTGGAGGCGATTTTGGATGAGGCTAATTAGCGTCCGGAGGGCGGCCGCGATGAAATGTCTTTCCCCCTCTGAACATGTCCCACTGCCTGGTGCGATGTTTGGCTGGGGCAACACCATTATCATCCATTTGTCTCTTCAAATCAAGGGGAGCGAGTGGTCGTGCTGGGCCCAGTGCTGCTGTATTTGCAGTGGTTGGTTCTGAAGACGTGCGGGCAGAATGGGGACTTCGCATGTCCACGCTCGGCACACGTTGATTTTATTTGATTTTATCACTTGTTTTATTGTTGTAGCACTTTGAGATTTTTATTAATGAAAAGTGCGGTATAAATTGAATTTATTATTATTATTATTATTATTAGTCACAGCTGGTCCAGGAATTAGCCAGGTCCCACACGGGCCGACACTGTACAGGCCAAACAGACTCGTCCGCATGTCCAGAAAAGGCAAAAGTATCTCACCAAAATTTTATGAGAGAGACAAAATCCTGGTGAGGTCCAGAAGAATTTATCTGAGGTCCAAAGGAGATGTTCGGGCGCCACTTGTAACGTGATGGTGGTGTAGGAGGAGAGCTAGCTTAGCATTAGCAACATGTGCTCCGGTGTAGCTTGGAAAAGAGCAAAAGAATGTTGGTTCCCACTGGTACTTTTATTACACTGCTTATAAAATCATACAATGCCAGGTCTCCATGGCGCTAAGTCTAATATTCATACATGAATATTTAGAAGATAGTCCATATATTCCTCACCACTTTGTTACTAAGAGGTTGAGAAGGGCAGCTAGCGTGTACACATGATCAGGCTCCCAGCTACACTCTGCTGACTTCTGTGGTGAGTCATGACATATTAAATACGAAGGAGGCGCCCTCTTGTGCTTTGGGAAGGTACTACAACTGTAGTATACATACGGCCATTACAGCGTCGACAGAATCTAATGATACGGGAGCCACGGCAGAAGCCCACAGGCAACCACAAGCTTCACACGTTCACAAAGGCAATTGTGATCAAACTGCTGTGTGTGTAAACAAATCAGGGCTGAATCAGATTCCTCATCCTGTTATTCGAAGGGAACTGAGCTCTCTTTCACCAAACAATTTAAAGTCTGTCAAGCACAAAGAATCATCTCCACGCTCTCACGTTGCAGCTGTCCCCTTATCATTAATGGGCGACACGCAATGTCCAAGCAGTGATCCGGCAGCACGTGACCTTTCTCACTGTGCTGGTTCAGCTCTGCTCTTAAACAATATCCTCCCAACGGGTGAAACACAGACCCCGGGCGGATTGTCTGGCTCCAACGCTTTGTTAAGGCCGAGGACCAGTAAACTAGACCCATCTAGGAAACGGATTGGGATCAGGAGATCTGCTTGTTTACAAAACTCGTAGCTTCTCAGTCCCATGACCACAAACAAGGAGAGAAAAAACAGTTATTCTGTTCCACTTCTGTCTAATAAGGACGAAAGGTTGCATCTGTCCTTGATCACTCTCGATCAGAGCAGTGTGGCAGGCAGCACTTCGGCAAAAAGGCCTTCTCCCTAACTTGGTTGACCCCCAAGGGATCACAGCATCCAGGGCCCTTGGAGAGGAACTGGATACACCAACTGCTCTTCTTCAGGGACAAACTATGTCACCAGAAGGAGCAGTCTTGTCGCTTAGGCTGGGAGCTGTTAAAAATTTCAGCTTGGTGGTGGAGAAGAACAGACTGATGGCCTCAGGCCTGCCAGAGAATGTGGTAAAAACCATTCAAAATGCCCGTGCTGTGTCAACACAGTCTCTCTACGCACAGAAATTGTGTATTTTTGAAGCTTGGAGCACAGAAAGAAATATTATTTCTTACTCATGCGATCTGGCTCAGCTCCTGACTTTCCTTCAGGACTTACTGGAAAAAGGTCGTTCTTTCTCAACAATTAAAGTTTTCCTATCATCAATTTCAGCCTGTCACGAAGGCTGGGGACACAGGACACCTGATGCGCATCCAATCATAATAAGATTTATGAAGGACGTGCTAAGAATGAAACCACCCAGCAGGATCCTGACCCCTGGTTGGGATCTTAGCCTGGTCTTGGGGGCTCTCTGTGATCCTCCATTCGAGCCACTGAGCGAGATTAAGATAGATTTATTATCTTATAAAACCACTCTACTCTTGGCCCTTTGCTCGGCGAAACGCGTGGGTGACCTCCATGCATTGTCTGTACATCCAATGTGTACCAGATTCGCCCCTGACGGGTCAAAGGTCACCCTAAGGCCTAATCCCGCATACATCCCCAAGGTCTTGACTTTAAACCATAGGAGTCTGGACTTTGATCTCTCCTCCTTCCCACCTGCTCCTGTCCTCACTCAGGAACAGGAAAGGCTGAAGGCTCTCTGCCCCGTGAGAGTTTTACGCACTTACATACAGAGAAGAGCCGAATGGAGAAAAACAAATAAACTGTTCGTGTGCTTTGCAGCACCTGCTACCGGAAAGGCCCTATCAAAACCACACCTCTCACATTGGGTGACTGAGGCCATTTAAAGGGCGTACAGTAGCAAAGGTCAACAGGTGCCCTTCTGGAGTGCACGCTCACTCTACTCGGGGCTTGGCCACTTCGTGGTCACTGTTCAAGGGTGTACCAGTTGCAGACATTTGTGCTACGGCGAACTGGAGCTCAATAAACACTTTTGCAAAGCATTACAGTTTGGATGTTACTGCGTGTGATGTCACTCAGGCTGTCCTTTCTAACACACAGTAGAAAGTAGCCTTGAGATGCCTGCTGGTCAAGGGCAGACGTTCACACTAGCATGCATTTTACTGAGCATTTCAAGGGCGTGAATGAATTACGTTCCCATAGCATATGTTGCACCGAGAGAACATGACTGAAAGGGAACTGAAAGTTATGCACCATAACTCATGTTCCCTGAAGGAAGGGAACGAGGTGCAACAAATCTGGCCCTTTCAATGCTGAAACCTCGGTGAAGTGCATTTTGGAGAAAGATGGATGGACGTCAGCGGCTTATGCACCTCGTTCCCTTCCTTCAGGGAACATGAGTTATGGTGCAAAACTTTCAGTTTCTTTTGGCTGCTCCCTTCTTCAGGGGTCGCCACAGGGAGCAAACTATCATGAAAGATTTGGCAATTGTTTTATGCTGGATGCCCTTTTTGACACAACTTGGGCTTGAACCTTCAACCTCAGGCTTACAAGACCTCTGCACTGACCACCAAGCTACCGTAGCCCCTAACTAACAAATTAGTAAAGAGAGAAATATTATTTGCTTGGTTGTTCTGACATGTGTTTTTTCCATTACAACTGCAGCAAAGTCATTATGCCATCCATCTATTTCAACATCCTGTGAAAATTGGCTGTGTCAACATGGTAAATGGAGCTTATTTATATAGCGCTTTCCAGTCCCCTATGAGGGTCCCCAAAGCGCTCTACAATACCAACCATCCACCCTCTCATACACCGGTAGCGGCAGACTGCCATGCAAGGCGCTTTCCAGTCCTACCGGGAGCAACTCGGGGTTAAGTGTATTGCCCAAGGACACAACAACACATGGTGTGGGGAACCGGGATTCGAACCGCCAACCTTCTGATCGGGGGACGACTGCCATTACCACTATGCCAAGGCCGCCCCATGACCAGGTTATCATTAGCAGCAATGTTCCTAGGCAAGGTGCAGAATGTGGTTGTCTTCATGCAAAAGTTAAATAGCTTTGTGTCTGAGAGAACGAGCATGAGGAGGCAACAATCCAAGGAAGACTAACTCTGAACACAGAGTGGGGAGCTTAAATTACTCAAAGCAACAGTAGAATTGCAAGCAAAGTCACCACTCTTTACATTATGACTCTGTTTCCACATCAGTCAGTGTTCGTTTTCTGCAATTAAGCAGTGGTGGAGAAAGTACTCAAACAATATACTTGAGTAAAAGTAAAAATAAACAGACAAAAATGTACTCTAGTAAAAGTAGAAGTACCACATCAATGTTTTTAATTGAGTAAAAGTAAGTAAGTAATTGCTTTAAAAATACTTAAAGCATTAAAAGTAAAGTACAGTACTTGCTGAATGTATTACCCAATGCAATGGTCTACAGTATCATTAAGTGTGTCTACTGTATGTATATTTTCTGTAATACATTAATAGTGTTGAGTCATTTTAATGAACAATGATGACGATAATGCATGGACTTGTGATTCTGTGCAGCAGAATTTCAGGGATGACCTGCAGAGTTAAATGTCATTAAGAAAATAAAAAAGATGAATTATTTTTCCTTTGAAGGTTTTTATTTAACAGAAACCAATGTGTCATTTTACAAAGTAACTGCAGTAAATACATTTACATAAAAGTTGTCTGCCTGAAAAAAGGAGCATTAGACCTAACAAAGAAACAGGCTCTGATCATTTCAACTCCAGTTTGTCATCAACTCTAGTTAAAATACTGTCTAGTCAACCTTGTAATGGGTCAATAATGACAATATTTTAACTTCCTGACACCATTTTCAAAACTTGGACCTGAATGTCGAGACATTTAGAGACACCCCTTGTCTCCTAACATCCCATGAACTGACACATTTTAATATTGCAGCAAGAATTTCTTGTTCAAGTTCAGAAGAAGTTGGTTTTCAAAGTTTTTTGATCCCAGTCTGTCTCTTTTGAGCGATAATCTGTCCTGCTGTACTGAACAGTCTTTCAATAGTCTTTCAATAGTCTTTTAATAAGGCCATGGGTGGTGCGTATCTTCAGTCTGACTCTCCGCGGTTGAATCCATCATGTTAGTGGTGCTGTGGGTGCTCCCAGCTCAATGTATATACTGGAATATACGTCATTGGTCCAGCTCTTCTTGAAGGTGGGTCTAACATTAACTGTCCACTTTACAGTGATTCAAAGGACCAACTCCCCTCTCACCTTTGGTTATTTTCAAACTAACGAATAAAAAAAAACGTGACAGTAACGTGTAACACAACACATTATTGAAATGTAGGGTAGTAGAAAGTTCATATACTTGATGTAAAATGTAGTGGAATAAAAGTCAAAAGTACCCACATTTAACATTTTGTTTATGTTTAATGTTTAATGTTTATTAAATTTGTTCATTTTTTTACAGAAGAAACAATAAAAGACAATCTCATTAAATGATAGTGTACAAAATGTAAAAAAATGAAAGGTAGCAGAAAGAAGAATAAATCTTATTATATCTGCCCCTTACTTACAACAATCAGATTAAACAATAATCAGCCATGTAAACAATAATAATCTTCAACCAACTTTTTCAACAATCAGATTTAACAATAATAATCTTCAACCAACAGTACAAAATGACTAACTCTTTCTAATTTTCTAATTGATACAATACACATTAACAACAGTACAAAATGACTAACTCTTTCTAATTTTCTAATTGATACAATACACATTACGCTATTTCATATATTTTTTTAACACATTTGTTTTGATCATTTTTTTAAATGTAAACATTGACTTGGCATTTTTAACTACATTCTCCAAGCCATTCCATAATCTAATTCCCTGGATTGAGGTAGAACGTCCCTTCAAACTGGTTCTGAATTGTGGTTTTACAAACAACTCTGTCCCCTTAAGATTATAACAACTTTGTCTTTTAACAAAGTGCATTTGGATATTTAAAGGTAATGCATTATTTTGAGCTCTATACATAACTGATAAGATATTATAGTCTACCAAATCATGGAACTTCAATAACTTTAGGTGATAGAATAATGTACTTGATGGATGACGATAATGCTTTCTAGTGATAATTCTTACAGCTCTTTTCTGTAATACAAAAATAGGTTTTGTGATTGTTTTACACGCATTCCCCCAAACATCAATGCAATAGATTAAGTGTGGAACAATGATTGTGTTATACAACAAATATAGAGCTTTATCATTTAATAGGTCTCTGACTTTGTACAGTACTGCAATCGATTTAGCTATTTTTATTCTTACAGAATTTATGTGTTGTTTCCATGTCAGTTTGTCATCAATGATAACACCCAAAAACTTCACCTCACTCATTCTACAAATCTCAACATCCTCAATTTTGAGTGGGACATCAACAGTTTTCTTTTTATTACCGAATATCATGTAATTAGTTTTCTCTAGATTTAATGATAATTTATTTATTTTAAACCAAGTTTGTATCTTGACAAATTCTGTCTTTATCAATTCCAACATTTGTTCTATATCTTCACCTAAACAGAAAAAAGTGGTATCATCAGCAAAAAGTACACATTTAAGGAGTCCTGACACATTTACCAAGTCATTCACATATAAAATAAAAAGCTTTGGTCCAAGTACAGAGCCTTGGGGAACTCCACATGTGATATTACAGAGGTCAGATCTTACATCATTCATTTGTACAAATTGCTTCCTATCTTTTAAGTAGCTAGATACCCACTGTAATGCTGGTCCTCTAATACCATATTTGTTCAGCTTTTCTAGGAGAATGGTGTGATCAATAGTATCGAATGCTTTTTTTAAATCAACAAAAATACTGATACAATATTGTTTTTGATCGACAGCAGTAGTTATTTGTTCCATTAATTCCATGAGAGCCATTGATGTAGAGTTTTTTGCTCTAAACCCATACTGACTGTTGCTTAGAATATTTTGTTTATCTATAAATTGATCTAGTCTGTTTACAAATAGTTTTTCAAGAATTTTTGAAAACTGTGGTAACAAGGATATAGGTCTATAATTGTTGAACACACATTTATCACCATTTTTAAAAAGAGGAACGACCTTAGCTACTTTCATATTATCTGGAAATATTCCTGTTGAAAATGATAAGTTACATATGTATGTGAACGGCTCAATAACATGGCTCATTATGTCCTTCACAAACATCATATCCATGTCCACCCAGTCTTTCGATCTCTTGTCTGTAAGATGTTTTACTACATTCATTATTTCCTCTTTGTTAGTTCCATTTAGAAAAATACTATTTGCACAACCTGTAATTGAGTGGGTCACATTTTTATCTACTTTTGGTATCTTAGCTGCAAGGCTTGATCCAACATTCACAAAATATTGATTAAATTCATTTACAATTTCATTTTCATCATGAATTTCATCGTCGTCTTTTACAAAATATTTTGAAATACCAGTTTTTGCTTTATGATTCTTCAGGACACTATTCATTACTCGCCATGTTGCTTTCATATCACCATTACTTTTATCTAATAATTTACTATAATATTCTTTCTTATGTTTCCTTATAATCCCCACTAATTTATTTTTATACTTTTTATATTTTTCTTCAGCGCTCTGACTTCGCAATTTCAAGAAACATGAATACAAATAATTCTTTTTTTTACAAGCATTTCTCAACCCTTTTGTCATCCATGGTTGATCAATCGTATTTCTCTTTGTGTAATTTGTTTGCACACAATTCTTTTCTCTGTTCGCATCATCAACATACACATCATTCCAGTCTTGTTTATCTAGATCCTCTTTCAATTTTTCCAAAACTTTTTTTGACGTGTTTATGATCTTTTTCTTCATTGCGACTGCTTTTGTGATGCTTTGATCATTTTTATAGATTGTGAAAACTGGTAAATGATCACTTAGATCGGTCGTTAAGATACCACTTATCACGTCCCCATTTGTTATATTTGTGAAAATATTATCAATTATTGTGGCACTATGAGTTGTAATTCCTGTTGGCTTTGATTGATTTTACCGTCTCGTTCGGGAGCTTCAGCTGTCGTTGAATGAAGTCACGGATCGTAACTTCAGCGTCCTCTTCCGCCCGCTCCGGGACCCCAGAAAAAACAAGATTATCTCTCATGCTACGAGCTTCTAGATCCCGAATGGACTCTTTGAATTTCCTGTTTTCCCCGGACATCTGTGTCACTTGCTCGGTGAGTTGTTTCACGTCCCCCCGCAGCGCTTGGTTCTCTGCAGCAAGTGACGTCACCTGAGCTTGGCTAAATTCCAGAGATTCCCTCGGTGACTGAAACTATTTGTGGAGAACTTCAACCAGAGCCAGTCTAGCATCCAAACTAGTTAGCTTTTTAATCAATCGATTCCAATACCTCCATGAAACTATTTTCTGGAGACGCGGATGTGTCGGGAGAACTCTCTGAACGCGTGCATTTAGATGTTTGTGTGGGTGTGGTGTCTTCCTGTGTTTTACCCATCACAATGCTGTCAAAACACTGGTCCAGATCACTCACCGTCTCCTCGTCCAGTTTGTGTATTTGAATCAACAGGCAGAGGTTAATATGAACAATATTTTTATGTTATGATTTAATATATTGGCTTACCTGAATGTAATTGTTTGTTTGGTTTACCTGTATCCTGCCATGAAACACGCAGCACAGCTCACCAGACCATACCTGTCAAGTTTTGGATTTAAAAATAAGGGAAATTTTCTGCCGGGTACTCCGAGCCATCCCACTACCCAACCAAAGTCCAGGACCCCTTACATTTTAAGACAGGTTTACAAGAAATCTAAAATAACTACCTATCAGCCACTTACAAACCAGTTATGTTTGTGTGTCTATCTAACATTCAAACCTATTTTGTGAAAAGGATTAGTTGCTATAATTTAAAGGGAATGGAAATGTTTGTTAAACCTAAGTTTAGAACCAGTTTAAAGGGTAGGTCTACTACAATAAGAGGAATTGATCTTTGGAATGGACTAGAGGACAATGTAAAAAATGTGAAGTCCATACTAATATTTAAGAAAATGATTAAAACTATTTTGTTGAAGAGTTACATTTAAGTTGATTCTAATTTAACAAATTATATTAGATATTTTGATGTGACTGTATATCTCTGATGAGACTGTATTATTTTGTATTACAAATAAGTATATTTATGTTTGAATTGATAGTTTGAATTGATTGTTTGATAAGGAGCAGATATGATAAGAAATGTTTTCTTCTTCTGCTTCCTTTCATTTTATGTTTTGTTTAATTTTTCTTTTTAAAAAATTGTCATTGTTTTTAATATGAAATGAATAAAATTATACAATACAATACAATGTGATCACAATCTGATAGGCCTACCTTTGTGCTTGACGGATTTTTCATGCTGACAGACACCGTTCCTTCCCCCATGAGAGACATTAAAGTCGCAGTTACAAATCTTACAAAATGCGTAATTGTGCCCCACCCTACTCTTCTTTAGGAAAGTAAATTTGCTGTCCCATTTTTCAAGATATTTACACAAAGTCTTAACTTTTTTGGCATATGTGCCAAAGGTCTCAACTTTAAATTTCACAAGTCTTTTCTTTCGTTACATTTATCCATCTCTGATGTGTTTTTCCGGGTTCCGCTGCCAGCACTAACATCGCGAGAACTGCCACCGAGGCAACTGCTGCTGGCAGTTCTCGCGAGGCTAGTAACATAATTCAGAGGCACTGGAATGTTTTTTTAAAATAATATAATACGGGAAATTTCCGGGAAAATAATAATTAGGGATGACGACGGGAAAGAGGGGTAAAATCCGGTAGTTTCCCGGCCAAAACGGGAGACTTGACAGGTATGTACCAGACCTTAGCCGCTCATCACCAGGTGCAACCTGGTGATGAGCCAACCAAATATTATATATATAATATAATAGAGTATTCATATAATAAAAAAATTGAAACAGCTATTTTATCTTTAGACGCAGAAAAAGCATTTGATAGAGTAAATTGGAATTTTTTATATGTTACCTTGATTAAATTTGGATTTGGAAACTATTTTATTAATTGGTTAAAAATATTATATAACTCACCAAAAGCATGTGTCAGGACAAATAATCAAATATCTTCAAGCTTTTGTTTACAGAGGGGCACCAGGCAGGGATGCCCACTTTCACCCGCACTATTTGCTATGTTTATTGAACATTTAGCAGTAGCAATAAGGCAAACTGAAAGTTATGCACATAACTCATGTTCCCTGAAGGAAAGGGAACAAGGTGCAACAACATGACTATGGGAATTACGCCATGTGGCGGTTCACCTGAAGCAATACAATCATGCCTTTTAAGGCAAGTAAGCATCAACGTCAGCAAGGAGGCTCCGTCCTTCTTGCATAAAAGACGATGCCGCGCAACGTACGTCCTCTACATGCACTTCACCAAGCTTGGGCATTGGAAGGGCAAACATATGTTGTACCTTGTTCCCCTTCCTTCAGGGAACATGAGTTATGGTGCATAACTTTTAGTTCCCTTTCAGTCAGGTTCACTGCGCTGCAACAACATGACTATGGGAACATACAATCACGCCCTGGAAATGCATGCTTACGAGAACTTTTGCCTTAACTACAGGCACTAGCTGTTCAATTCTCTGTGGTAGAGAGAACAGCTTAAGTTACATCACGTGCTGTGAGGTCTAGGCTGTAGTGTTTTATAAACGTGTTTGGAGATGACCAGTTTGCAGCTGAACAGATATCAGCTACTGATACACCTTTAAACAAGGCCCAGGAAGTGGCTAGGCCTCGTGTTGAGTGAGCATGTACCCCACTGGGCACCTGCTGACCTTTGCTGCTGTATGCCCTAGAAATGGCCTCTGTCACCCAGTGGGAGAGGCGCTGCTTAGACAGGGCCCTGCCAGTGGCAGGTTTAGCAAAACAAATGAACAACTGGTTTGTTTTTCGCCAACTGCCAGTTCTCCCCATGTAGACGCTCAGGGCCCTAACAGGGCAGAGCGTGTTCAGACGCCTCTGTTCCGTAGTCAGAACAGGGGGAGGAGGAAAAGTTTGATAGTTCAAAGCCCAGACTTTTGAAATTTAAAGTTGGGACCTTTGGCACATATGCAAAGTTTGGACGCAGGGTGACCTTTGACCCGTCTGGGTCACTGGATTCACTGGATGCACATTGGATGCACAGATAATGCGTGGAGGTCACCCACGCACTTTGTTGAGCACAGAGCTAAGAGCAATGCGGTCTTATAAGATAATAAATCTATCTTAATGCTCTCAAGGGGCTCAAATGGTGGTTCACAGAGAGCGTCTAGCACAAGAGGCAGGTCCCACTGAGGGGCCAAAGTCTTGCTTGGGAGCCTCTTCCTCAGCACGCCCTTCATGAAACGTATCATGAGAGGGTAGGCACCGGGTGATTTACCTCCCCACCCTTCATGGCATGCCGAGATGGCAGACAGGAAGACTTTTATTGTGGAAAAGGAGCAGCCCTTCTCCAGCAGGTCCTGCAGAAAAGTGAGAAGCTGAGCTAAGCTACAGGAATATGGAGTGTTATTCCTTTCTAGACACCAGATCTAAAAAAAATACGCCACTTGCGTGCATAGAGAGTAGGGATGGGACCGATCCCATCCAGTATCGGTATCGGTATCCGATACCAGCTTAATTTAAGTATCGGATATCAGATCCAACCTGTCGATATTTCCGACCCAGCTTCAAAGAGCAGTTGTGTTCCATCACATTCTGTGACTGCTGTCTTACTCTTAACATTGTGAGTTAAAACCAATGAAGACACTGTTGAGCTTAACAACAGGAAACTCACAAACTGTAACAGCACACAAAGAGGCAAGTCTACCACACATATGTCCTTCTCACTCATGGGTCAGCTGGAAAAACTAAAAAACATCTAAGCATGATGGGAAAGACCCTAACCAAAACCCCCGCTGGGGGTGGACGCATTTGCACACAAACCGTGGCCCTAAAACACTGTTTTATGTTTTTTCCTCCAGTCCAACTGCTGCCGGAGCTGCTGGAAAGGGTGAGGGAGGTGGCGTTATCAGTGATTCTGATCACCCTGGAACACTTGAACACACCATGGTTC
>JBBPBX010029777.1:0-35654 GCA_038048925.1 Garcialebias charrua
TGCAACTGGAAAACCTTCATTTTAACGCTAAAAACGTTACTTTCTTTGCGCTATTCATCTGAACAGGGAAGAAAACCCTTTTGATAGCGCAACAATGTTTTCAAAAGATAGGAAAAGATCTTCCAAAGAGAACAAAGCACCAGCTTCCAGCAAGAATGTAGCTAACGCGGGACACGACTATATCAAAATGGCGAATCCCCTACCTCCGGATGAAGAAGACTTTCCACTGCTGCCTATCTCACCAGAGGGGACACCTTCTAAAGAACCAGCTCACAAAAAAGCACTCATTGAACAAGGTGAGGAGATGAGCGTGAATAACCCTGATATTATC
Organism: Garcialebias charrua; assembly: GCA_038048925.1. NCBI lineage: Eukaryota > Metazoa > Chordata > Actinopteri > Cyprinodontiformes > Rivulidae > Garcialebias > Garcialebias charrua. Next base: position 332 of record JBBPBX010029777.1, read on the forward strand.
AAAACCCTCTCCAAGCTAATCAACACGCGCTTCGACACTGTAGAAAAGATGGTGGGTGACAACTCAGTAAAAATTGAGGGGCTCAAGAAATCAATTGACTTTGCCTTTGAAGAAATTAAAGACGTGAAAAAAAGGGTTGGCAGCATTGAGAACAAAATTAAAAAAGATGAGGCTACCCTTCTTCAGCTGGAAAAAAGACTAACTGATTCAGAGCGGTACTCCAGACGTGGGAATCTGAAACTTTACGGTGTTCCAGAAACTGTCTCAAAAGAAGACGTGAGAAAAGAAACCATCAAGATCTGTCAAACCATCTTCCCTGAAGGGAAACTCAAGCTACCTGATGTGATTGATACTGTCCACCGTTTGGGAAAAATAAAAGAAAATAATAATAAACCTAGAGGAATCATCCTGCAGTTTTCTTCCAGAACCTACAGAGATGCTGTGTGGAGAGCTGCAAAAAATAACACCTTCTTGAAGGAACGCCATCTTCGCTTCACAGAGGACCTGTGTCCAGCGGACCGGATAACCAGAGCAGCACTTTGGCCAGCGATCGAGGCAGCGAGAAAAGAGGGGAAGATCGCCTACTTCGTGGGAGCCCGAGCCTACGTGAACGGTAAAGAAGTGGATCTCCCTGTGAACTAACATGGACACTCCACTCCCCTACTAACTCCGGATAGAAGAGGATTCCTGGAGTCACAAGATCTGTAGGCACTGGGAGCTGAGACTTTAAACTAGCATTTTATGCACCTTGTTCAGAAAAAAGTTCATCTTGATGTAGAAGATTCAAATTCAACTAAAACAGATTGCACTTTTTGCTCTCTGAAATTGTTCTTATTAAGTAGCGTTAACAAAAATAACATTTATGGTTTATTCTTCCAACTTTTCTGTAAATCAGCGCACAGGCTGAAAGCAACACAGCACATTCACTAAAACTTACATCTCTTTTTATAACACTGTCGTTATCTATATGTTCTTTGAATGCCAGGGGGTTAAAAAATTCCACAAAACGGAAAGCTTTATTTCTTTTTGCCAAACAACAAAATACAGATCTTTTTTTCTTTCAAGAGTCACACTCTACTAGTGATGACATAAATTTTTGGAAAAACCAGTGGGGCAACACCCTATATTCATCACATGGTAGCCAGCATTCAGCTGGCACTCTTACACTCAAAAACAAATTTGAAGGTGACATCCTTTTGAATAAATCTGATTCTCAGGGACATTTTGTATTTACAATATTGTCATACTATAATAAAATCATAATTACCATAAATATTTATGGTTATAACTCAAAAAATGAAAACTTACAACTTCTCTCTCTGATAGAACAAAATCTAGCCGATGGTCTAAACAAATTTCCTAATGCAATTATCCTCATGGGAGGGGATTTCAATATGATACTAAACAATCAATTGGACAAATGGCCTCCTCGAGCTCAAGATTCTAACACTCCTCTAAAATCTTTTATGCAGAGATACAGTTTAAAGGACATCTGGAGAGAAAAATTTCCTTTAGACACTATTTACACCTGGAGTAATAATGATGGATCTAAACAATCTCGTATTGATTATTGGTTAGTGTCTGATCACCTACCAAATAATAACTTTACTGTTAACATTCTTCCGACTCCTCTCACTGACCACAAAGCAATATTTATTTCATTACATTTTACTGAAAGCCAAACACAGAATAGGAAAGCTTACTGGATTTTAAACAATTCATTACTTAAAATGCACCCAGTACAGCAAACAATCTCCCAAACAATCTCTTATTTTTTTGATAAAGCCAACTCTGAAAATAAATTTGGTGTCAACTGGGAGTTATTTAAATTTGAGACTACAAAATTTCTAAGGCAATTTGGCTCTGACTTTAAAAAGACCAAGAAAGCTGAAGAAAATAAAATCATTGGTGAAATTATGACGCTCTCCAAAAAGAGTCCTCTAGACCTCTCAGACAATGATAAATTAAATTTAGCTATTTTACAGAATAAGCTGGACGAAATTTATAAAAATAGGGCAGAAGGAGCCTTTGTAAGATCAAGATTAAAATGGTTGGAAGAAGGAGAAAGTAACTCCTCCTATTTCTTTCAACTAGAAAAACATCGTGCCAAATCCAATACGCTCCATGAATTAAATATAGAAGGCCAAGTATCCTCTGATCCAAAAATTATTGCAAACTATGTCAGCTCTTTTTACAGTAAACTTTATGCTCTTAGTCACTCTGACAAAAACCCTGAGCCATTCTTAAAATCAGTCAACACGCAGAACATCCTTGACTCTGAACGTGAGATGTGTGATTCTCCTCTTACAGTTAATGAAACTCTTTCATCTATAAATCGTCTAAAAAATAACAAATCTCCTGGGTCAGATGGGCTAACAGGGGAATTCTATAAGCAATTTAGTGATCAACTTCCCAGACAGCATTTACATTTGGGCCGGATCCGTTTACAAGTCGCCAGATCCGCATAACAGTCAGATGCGGTTTACAACTCTGAGCCAACTCCTTACCGGGCTCGTTTACAAGTCGCCAGATCCGCATAACAGTCAGAGACGGCGTGGTGTTGTGTGCCAGTTCCACCCCGATTCTGAGATCATGAGCCTGCACTGACACCTGCGCTGGGTGTGGTTCTGATCCGGTTTTTGCCTGCAGACCGAATGCGCCAGCCTCAGAGGTTTACAAAGACTGGCATCTGGCTCTGATCTGGTCCCAGACTGCAAGCCAACTGCGCCTTCCTTGGCTTTATTTTTTTTAAGCAACAGACGCAGCACTGAGAGAAGTGATCCCTTACCAAAAAGTAGTATATGCAAGTATACTTAAAGTACACTAATTTTAAACTAAAAAAATAAGAGTATACTTTCAGTATACTTTTTAGGTACTTATCAAAAGTATACTTGGCCAAGTTTATTTTACACAATACTTGACTTATACTAAAAATAAACTAAAAGTCTAAGTATACTTAATCTATACTTATGTTTAAACTTTTGGCCAAGATATTTTACACAAAGTATTTTCACACTGGTTTATTTTTAGTACTTCTGTTTTAAACGTTTTGTCAGTTTTTTGAAACAGCTCGAGCTGTTTTTTTATATTGTTGTATATATATATATGATCATGTACGTCCCAACCAATCAACGCCACTCTTGCTTGTCAGGTTGCATGTGAACTTTGTCCTAACCAATCAACGCCACTCTTGTTTATCGCAGGAAGTATCATGTGATCATATCCAACCAATCAACGCCTCTTGCTTCGCGCGCTTCTTTCAAATGTAGCCATTTCCTTTCAACTGTTGGACAAGAAGCTGTTGTTGTGTTGGATTCAGCGCTCGTAAAACTTGCTTTTTATTAGACGTCGACTGGTCAGACTCTGGACGACGACTGGACATTCAGTTGGAAGTTGAAGGTCGGTTCGGTTTTGTTTATTTGCTAGCTTTTTTAGCTCTGTTCAGTTGAATGAACAAAACCTGCTGTTGCTAAAAGCTAAGCTAACAACGAGCTAAAACGGGTGTGTCGTGTATGCTGCTGAGGCAGATAATTTGAGGCAAGTAAAACACTGCAGGTTAGGTTATTCTAGCGTTTAAATAAGCCATATATGCTACGTTTTTTTTTTTTTTTTTGGCTTAGTTCCTGGATGGTTTTTCAAAGAGACAGGCCCCGCATCCTCACGATGTTTGCGTCGCGTCTGTTAACACACATGCGCTCACTAGCAGCAGAACAATAACCGCAGCCAGGCTGAGATACTAATTTACTTTAAATACGTATTTCAGCAACATACTGTTTTTGTAGCTGCTTAAACAAGAGGCTGAAGGAAGATATATCTCATTCACGAGGTCTTGAGAGTCAATTACTTTCTGAGAGTTTCATTAAAGATTTACTGGAACATGAGATATTTTGCTAACAGACACACAGGCAGGCTAATATGAGTGCCAGACTTTGGTGGTGGTGGTGCTAAACTGTTCACAGTAACACAGCAGAGGTGTTTGTCCCTTGTTGATGCGAATCTTTAGGTTTGAATGCTCTTTATTTGTCTCTAAGTTGATGGAAGCATCAAAGTGATGCATGTAGAACAGAAACTAAAGATTTCTCACATGTTCTCTTTGATTCTGCAGGTTGTCAGAGATCAGCTGTGCCTCTCTGCTCTCAGCTCTTCAATCCAACCCCATCTGACACAACTGGGTCAGACTCAGAACCTAGCCTTGAGAACTGCGGTAAAGTGAGCCACTCGTCATTGAGAGGTAATTTCTAAGTACCGGTAGTTTGAGTAAAGCAATTAAGACACTGATTTTTTGTTGACAGAGTTCACTTTGCTCTCAGCATTAAACGTGACGCTTGAACATGGTTTGGTTTCATGTTGCTCCACTTCATTCACCCAGAGTTTGAAGGAGCACACACCTTTTATTAATTAAAGCTGCACAGGTGCAGTAAATTAAAAGTCACATGATGCATCTGAGCATCCAATACAAAACAAGCCTATAAAGAAAAACAAATTCAAACAAAATGAGAGCAATACAAAAACATTCATAATGTCAACACCCCCACTTGCTCACATTTTGGGTAACTCCCTCAGGCTCTTAATGTTTCAAACCTAAATAAATTCTTCATACACCAAACAAACATTTCATACTTTTTCAACTTCATCTTGGTTGCTGGTTTGGTTAGTACGTCTGCAACCATATCATTTGTACTTTAAGAGTAAATGTACTTTTGTTTTAAAGGTCTCCCACCTACCTGCTCCAACATTTTCCTCTGGACCTGTTGTCAGGTATAATCTGTAAATTTTAACATTTAAATACTGTATACACACACATTTCAGTACTACATTGTCTTTTTTTTCCCTCGGCTAGTCTGGGAGAAAAATACCTAAAGCTTCTGGATCCAGTTGTACACAAAGAAGTACCTGTGAGGCCAACCCTGTAATGGGTAAGTGCTGGCTACTTTGGTTTTTGTTTTCCATTGTTTGGTATGTTCATTGTTATGGAAGATCAAAACTGACATAATTAGAAGTAAAAGCATGTATATGAATGGACTGATAAATTAATAAATACACTAAAAATGCACAAATTAAATTACAAAGGAGAAATTTACTTCATGTTATATAATTTAATTGACCTTTTTATTTTCCAGGTTAGTTCCAATAAATTATATATTTCTGCTTATAATTTACATTTTACTGTATTTTTAAAATATATATTTTTGTTTTTCTTGTAGATGCATTTGTGCCTTTTAATGTTTATATTCAATTATTGTTTATATTTTTTTTCCCACAAGTTTTTCTTTTTTAAATGGGTCTTACATTTCTATGTCTCCTGTTTTGACTTTACCTTATGCATTTCTGCTTCATGCACAGTAGATCTACACATGGATCCTGCTCCTTCCTGTTTTTTTGACCAATAGAAGTGGAGCTGACCCAAGAAGCTCTGCCCACCTTATTTACATCATGAGACAGAAATACATAAGATGAAGTAAAAACGGGTGACAGAGAAGTGTAAAAACACATGGAAATAAAAAGACTTTTGGGGGAATAAATATAAAATAAATAAATATTTACAATATAAATATTGGGAGGCACAAATGCAGATACAAGTAAAAAGGAACACAAAAATATGTTTTTAAAAACAGTATGTAAAGTTTATTGGAACAAAGCATAAAAATAAATATGAAGGTAAATTAAATTATAAAACATGAGGTAAAGTTCTCCTTTTTTTAATTTAATTGATGCATTTCAAGTGTATTTATTGGTCATTTTATATACAGTATTTTGGCTTTTACTTCTAATTATGTCAGTTGGGGTTCTTCATTAATTGTTACCTGCATGATTTGAATTTATTTTACAATCTCTGATGTCCATATCCTCTGACCTAGGCCTCACTGAATTCTCTAATACTTGACTAAATGTGTTGAGAGCCTCCAGCTGACTACATGCACACGTAAGTTATGACAATTTCTTATGTTTGTTTGTTTTTGTTTTATTATATTCTTCTTCTTCTTCTTCTTTCGGCTTTTCCCTTTTCAGGGGTCGCCACAGCGAGTCATCCTCCTCCACCTCACTCTGTCCTCTGCATCCTCTGTCCTCACTCCAACTACCTCCATGTCCTCTCTAACTGCATCCATATATCTCCTCTTTGTCTTTTTCCTGGCAGCTGCATTTCTAACATCCTTCTACCAATATACCCACTGTCCCTCCTCTGGACATGTCCAAACCATCTCAGTCTGGCCTCCCTAACTTTATCTCCCAGTTGTTCAACATGTGCTGTACCTCTGATGATCTCATTCCTGATCTTATCCATCCTTGTCACTCCTAAGGAGAACCTCAGCATCTTCATTTCTGCTACTTCCAGTTCTTTCTCCTGTCTTTTTGTCCATGTCTCTGTCTCCAGACCATACAACATAGCTGGTCTCACCACTGTCTTGTAAACTTTTCCTTTGACCTTTGCTGACACCTTTTTGTCACAAATCACTCCTGAAACTTTTCTCCATCCACTCCATCCTGCCTGGACTCTCTTCTTCACCTCTTTACCACATTCCCCATTTTCCTGGACAGTGGACCCCAAGTACTTGAAGTCCTGCACCTTTGTGACCTCTGCTCCTTGTAGCCTCACTGTTCCACTGGCCTCCCTCTCATTCACACACATGTACTCTGTCTTACTACGGCTGACTTTCATTCCTCTTCTTTCAAGTGCATACCTCCACCTCTCCAAGTTGTCTTCCACCTGTTCCCTATTCTCACCACAGATCACAATGTCATCTGCAAACATCATAGTCCATGGGGATTCCTGCCTGACCTCATCTGTTAGTCGGTCCATCACCAGAACAAACAAGAAGGGGCTCAGAGCCGATCCTTGATGCAATCCCACCGCCACCTTGAAGCTATCTGTCACTCCTACAGCACATCTCACCACTGTCCTGCTGTCCTCATACATGTCCTGCTGTCCTCATACATGTCCTGCTGTCCTCATACATGTCCTGTACCAGTCTAACATACTTTTCTGCCACTCCAGATTTCCTCATGCAATACCACACCTCTTCTCTTGGCACCCTGTCATATGCTTTTTCTAAATCCACAAACACACAATGGAGTTCTTTCTGACCCTCTCTGTACTTCTCTATCAACATCCTCAAAGCAAAGATGCATCTGTGGTGCTCTTTCTTGGCATGAAACCATACTGCTGCTCACAGATAGTCACCTCTTGTCTAAGTCTTCCTTCCACAACTCTCTCCCAGATCTTCATTGTGTGGCTCATCAACTTAATTCCCCTGTAGTTGCTACAACTCTGTACATCACCCTTGTTCTTAAAAATGGGAACCAGCACACTTCTTCTCCATTCTTCAGGCATTTTCTCACCCTCAAATATTCCATTAAATATTTGAGTCAAAAACCTCACTGCCATCTCTCCAAGACATTTCCAAACCTCCACTGGTATGTCATCAGGTCCTACTGCCTTCCCCTTCTTCATTCTTTTCAGAGCTTTCCGGACTTCACCCTCACTAATCTTTCCCACTTCCTGGTCCACAGTTTCTATTACCTCCACTCTTCTTTCTCTTTCATTCTCTTCATTCATTAGCTCCTCAAAGTAATCCTTCCATCTTCCCATCACACTCTCCTCACTTGTTAGAACATTCCCATTCCCATATTTAATCCACCTTATTCCTACGCCCCATGATGCCTTGCGCGAATTATGTGAACGACTTCCGCCGAAAGTCAGAACCGGCACTTTTGTTACACGCTAGCAACGCGCTAACCGGTTTTCGTCAGAGGTTTTAGGTCATAAAATATGTGGGAACACAAACTATCACAACTCAAATGTAGAGATATTGTTTTACCGCTACCTACAGCTGTTGAGGGGTGGGAGGACGACTTGAAGAAGTGGCCGAAAATAACGTAGACTAGCATGTTTAGCTACTAGCATACTTAGCTACTTTGACAGTTGCTTCAGATGGCGAAGCGATGAGCAATCTGAAAAGCTCTGAAGCTTATTAGTATCTTCACATTAACAAGGTTGGTCCTGTTATGTTAAGAGAGGTGGGACACATTCTTATTTACCTTAAGGCAAACACAGAGTCCAGTCTAAGCATTAAAAATCCACATCTCCAGGTCCAGCTAACAATGATGTGTCTTGGACTTTTGAGCTGCAAGATGTTTATCTGGACACCAACTGAGCACCTGGAGCTTGACATTTCTTTTGACAAAGACTTTACTGATTCACAAATGAAGCACCTTGAGAACTTTTAATAAAATACAGTAAATGAAAACAAATAATGAAATAGACAGGAAACGATCTTTAAAAACTTGATAATGACAAAAGTGACATTTAGATAGAAACAGTAGTTTAATCCAAAATTAACTGATATAGTGCACACAAAAACCTAACCTTGTAAGAAGGTTAACAGTCAACTATTGTACATAACAAATGAATCATTTTAGCAAATACTTTTCTAATGTAATATAGTTAACATTGCATCCTTTAAAAAACATGTTAAGAGTTGTGTTACGTTTACAGCAAGTACACCAGTACTGTACATGTTTGAGAAAAATGTTTACATTTAATGTCTTCTCACTTCTCACTTGAAATAAGCTGGCATCCTTTGCGTGTGAATGCTGGAATGATTAAATTGACACCATAGCTCTTGCAGCAGGTCCCTCACTGTGAAACCACGATCACCCATCACCTGATCTCCAGCACGCAGATAGTCCAGAAACCCAGAGTTCTGTGTTATATACCTGTCACTGCATTTACCACCATAAGCATCTGAAATAAACATGATTATTCCAGAGGGAGAAACAGCCAATAAATATTTCACAGTGTTATTTGCATGTATGATTCACTTCTGGAGTCCAAGTTTTTAGCTTTCTGCAAAACATGTTGCTTTAATTGTTTCACGGGGCAACCATAGAATAAGGTTGTTGGTTTGTTCTGACATTATGTCAATCCACATTCCAACAGTCATGCTGCATGTGACTGGTGGTGTTGAGCAGCTCCACACTCTCATCAAGCCCATCTGAAAGTAAAAGTACAGTATACAAACATTAGGGTTCATTTATGAACACACACACACACTATATATTATATATATATATAAACACACACCTATATTATATATATATATATATATATATAGATATATAGATAGATATGTATAAATAAACGCACACACAGCATACATATATAGGTGCGTGTGTTTATTTGCCAGTTATGAACGAAAATATTAGTATCATTTAATCACTGACTACATAAAATCATAACACTAAAAGCTGTCTCTTAAATCATACCTGGTGTTCTCGATCCTCTGGAGGATACGGTGACTTTTTTCAGGTGGTTTCTCGTAGCCCAGCCACAAAGAAGGATGCAGGTTTTTGTTTTCGGAGCCTGTTCAACACACACTAGTTGCAGCCACAAATTCAGCTTCGTCTGATTATTCGTTCAGCCACGAACAGCGCAACAGGTACCCGAGCTCCACAAGACATCTTGGTGAAAATATTAGCTCAAAATAACAGAAAACAGAACTTTAACAGAACTTCTACGATGCGCGCAGATTAGCAAGCAAACAACGAGGAGCCAATGCAAAAATTCTACTTCCGGGGTCAAACGGAAGTACGACACATTATCGCTTCTACAGTGACACCCCCAAGAATAAGGTGGATAAGCCTAACCTGCTGCACATCCTTTCCAGCCTGATCCCTCTGTCTTGCCAATCGGTACAAGTCCTTCTCGCCCTCTTTAGTGTCCAGTCTCCCATATAACTCATTGTACGCCCTCTGCTTTGCCTTAGCTACTTCCCTCTTTGCTCTATGTCCCATCTCCTTATATTCCTGTCTCCGCTCTTCAGTCCTCTCACAGTCATATTTCTTCTTGGCTAATCTCTTTCTTTGAATGGCGTCCTGCACTTCACTATTCCACCACCAGGTTTCCTTATCTTCCATTCTTTGTCCAGATGACACACCAAGTACCTTCCTACCTGTCTCTCTAATTACTGTTGCTGTAGTAGCCCAGTCACTTGGAAGCTCTTTCTTACCACCCAGAGCCTTTAACAGCTCGTCTCTGAATTTCTCACAACATTCTTCCTTCTTTAGCTTCCACCATTTGGTCTTCTTCTCTGATTTTACTCTTTTTCTCTTCTTCACAACAACAGTCATTCTACACACAACCATCCGATGCTGTCTGGCCACACTCTCCCCTGCCACAACCTTACAGTCTCCAATCTCTCCTCAGGTTTCCTCTTCTACACAGAATGTAATCGACCTGTGTACTCCTTCCTCCACTCTTATAGGTCACTCTATGTTCCTCCCTCTTTTGGAAATAGGTATTGACTATAGCCATTTCCATTCTCTTGGCAAAATCCACCACCATCTGTCCTTCCTGGTTTCTTTCCTTGACACCAAACCTACCCATCACTTCCTCATCCCCTCTGTTTCCTTCACCAACATGTCCATTCAGGTCTGCTCCAATCACCACTCTTTCCTCCCTGGGAATACTCTCTATCACTTCATCCAAATCTTTCCAAAATTTATCTTTCTCCTCCCCATCACATCCAACCTGTGGAGCATAACCACTTACTATGTTTAGCATCAGACCTTCTACTTCTACCTTTAGACACATCACCCTATCTGACACTCTCTTCACCTCTACTACATTCTTTGCCAACTCCTCCTTCAGGACCACCCCTACTCCATTTCTCTTTCTATCCACACCATGGTAAAACAGTTTAAACCCTGCTCCAATACTGTGAGCCTTGCTGCCCTTCCACTTGGTCTCTTGGACACATAAAACATCTACCTTTCTTCTCTGCATCATGTCAGCCAGCTCTCTACCTTTGCCTGTCATTGTCCCCACATTTAGAGTTGCAACCCTCAGTCCTACATTCTTCACTTTCCTCCTCTCCCTCTGTCTCCTGACACGTTTTCCTCCTCGGCGTCTTCGACTAACAGTAGTACAATTTCCGCCGGCACCCTGTTTGTCAACAGCACCGGTGGCGGACGTTGTTAACCCGGGCCTCGACCGATCTGGTATGGTTTCACTTTGATGAACTCGCATTATGGTTTTGGCAAGTGTTTTACATCGGATGCCATTCCTGACACAACCCTCACCATTTACCCGGGCTTGGGACCGGCACAAGAGATACAATGGCTTGTGCTCCCTAGTGGCTGGCTGTTTTGTTTTATTATATTGTTTTTTGGTATTGCCTGGTTATAATCTTGTTTTTCTTTGTGCTTTTCTTAGGCTCCTGTCTGACCTCCAAATGCTAATGTTGCTAGCAATGAGGACCCCACAAGGATGTGTACTGAGCCCCCTTCTATTCACCCTGCTAACACACGACTGCACACCATCATACAGCTCCAACCACTTCATCAAGTTTGCGGACGACACAACAGTGGTGGGTCTCATCAGCAACAACGATGAGACGGACTACAGGAACGAGGTGAGCCGCTTGGCCTTGTGGTACGGACACAACAATCTCACTCTCAACGTGGAGAAGACAAAGGAGATTGTCGTGGACTTCAGGAAGAGGGATGCCCAACATGCCCCTCTGACCATCAACAGCACCGCAGTGGAGAGAGTGGACAGCACCAAGTTCCTGGGAGTGCACGTCTCAAAGGACCTGTCCTGGAGCAGGAACACTGCAGCACTGGCCAAGAAGGCTCACCAGCGTCTCTACTTTCTCCACAAGCTGAAAAGGGCTGGAGCTTCAACCCCCATCATGTGCACCTTCTACAGAGGTGCCATAGAAAGTGTCCTGACCAGCTGCATCACTGTGTGGTTTGGTGCATGTACTGCATCCTGCCGCAAGAGCCTCCAGCGCATCATGAGAGCAGCTGAGAAGATCGTCGGCACCTCCTTCCCCTCACTGCAGGACTTACACAGCAAACGCCTCACTCGGAAAGCCCACTGCATGGCAGGTGATCCCACACACCCACTACACAGCTGCTTTAGACTGTTGCCTTCAGGGAGGAGACTGAGGAGTCTCCAGGCTCGAACCAGCAGACTGAGAGACAGCTCTGTTCATCAGGCAGTAAGGATGCTAAACACTCTGCCTGCTCTGCCTCCCCTCCCATTTGAACTGCCTTAACACAAAAAACTTTCTCACACATTACCACACAACACAAAGATTTTAACACTGGTCCCTGTGTCATCAAACGGGTTATTCACTAAACTCTCAGTCATGTGCTCATTCAGTTTGCACTACTTCTCATATTTGCACTGTTTGTATTACATTACTGCCTATAGTCATACTACTGTTTATATTCACTGTTTACATTAATACTGTTTACATTTATTACTACTGTTTACATTTACACTACTTTTATATCTACACTACTGCTGATACATATACAGTATTCTCTGACTAGCCTTATTTAAGGATGCCCAATGTGCCTTACTGCATATGCCACTTTGCCTCTATACCAACATCAACTACCTCATACATATACTGTGTACATTAACTCATATGCTGCTTTGCCACTCTTTGCAAATGTCAATGCTAGAACCTTCAGTTTATTTTATAGATACACTTTATATACTTTTTATACTACTATGCAATAACTCAGGACAGTATTACACTTTTATCATTTCATTTTATGCTTATGTCAAAATGTTTAGTGTTTTAGTGTTGGTGTAACTGTCAGGACAGTGTTACACTTTTACTATTTTATGCTTATGTTTATTAAATGTTTTAGTGTTTTAGTGTTTAAATGGTTACTTTTGCACCGAGGGACTGAGAGAGAAATGCAATTTCAATCCTGTTTATGTCCTGTACATATTGCAGTTCTGACAATAAAAGTTGACTTTGAAACCTCACATCTTCCACAAAGTGCTAAGGTGAATCTCTGCCACAGACAGTCCTGCATTTGGAGATTCATCACAGATGAGTGAGGACGTCGCTTTCCTCTGCTGTGACTGACTCTTAAAATGACTGAAAGACACTGAAACTGTCATACAGAAGCAGATCATGGTATTTATGATGCATACCTCTGGTAATTGTAGTTTCTTTTATTATTAAGGTTGTTATGTTATCATTGTTATCAATTTTAACTTTTTAACATTTTTGAATTTGTTTTGCTCATGAATAAACAGTTTTTAAGCAACAACTTATGTGGATATTTTGTGTGTGCTCTATTTAGACCTGTTGTACATATCTGTATTGCGGGTTTGAACCAGATCTGGGCCGCGTTTTGAGATTCGACTTACTCTACTGGGCCGGACCTGGGCCAAATCCGCCTAAAAATGAAATGAGGATGCCGCATCTGGGCCGCATCTGGGCCAAATTTGCCTAAAAACTAAACAAGGATTCCGTATCTGGGCCACATTTGGGCCGAATGCAGTAGTTTTGTAGCACTTCTGGCCCACCTCCGGCCCAGATCCAATCCAGATCCGCAATCCACATCCGGGCCAGTTTTGGCCCGTTGGACAAAAAGACACCGGGCCGGATCCATTTTACAAATGCGGGCCAAATGTTTTCATACATTTGGCCCAGATCCGGCCCACATAACTTTTGCTGTCTGGGTTGCTTCTTTTCTTACTAAAGTATTTTTAGAGAGCATTGAAAAAAGAACTCTCCCCGCTACTTTAAATCAAGGGATCATTACCCTTATACCTAAGCCCAAAAAAGATAAATTACTTATTGATAATTGGCGCCCTATATGTCTTTTGAACAACGACTACAAAATCCTGGCATCAATTTTTGCGGAAAGAATTAAATCTGTACTAAATACAATTATTGGAGAGGCACAATCTGGATTTATGCAAAATAGGCACATTTCCAATAATATACGACTTGTTCTTGATATCCTTGACTACTCAGAATTAATTACTGATAATAGCTTCATACTCTTCTTAGACTTTTACAAAGCGTTTGACTCTATTAATCACAATTTTATCTTCAGCTGTCTTCATAAATTTGGATTCGGGCCCTTCTTTTGTAGTTCAATTAAAACATTATATAAAAATGCTAACTGTTCTGTCAAATTAAAAAATGGTACCTCCCCTAGATTTAACTTAAATCGAGGAATTAGGCAGGGTTGCCCAATTTCCCCTTATCTCTTCCTTTTAGCCACCCAAATTCTTGCTGACTTTATTTCTATAAATCAACTAAAAGGTATTTCTGTTTTTGGTAAAGAAATTCAAATTAGTATGTTAGCTGATGATACTACTCTTTTTTTAAAAGACAGCAGTCAAATTTCACCAGCTTTAAATTTAATCCAAACCTTCTCTAATGTTTCAGGACTTCACTTGAACTTTAAAAAATGTGAACTCTTACCAGTTAAAGACTGTACTTCAAAATTTATATCTAATATCCCTGTCAAAGAAAGTGTAACATATTTAGGCATAATTATCTCCAAAAACAACTCAGAAAGATGCTCTTTAAACTTTGCTCCATTAATTGACCAAACCAAAAAACGTTTTAATCTATGGCTTCAAAGAGACCTAAGTTTTAGAGGACGTGTTTTATTATCTAAAGCTGAAGGAATATCACGACTTACTTATTCTGCACTTTCCCTAGACTTAGACAATCAAACATTAAAGACTATTGACCAAATGCTGTTTAATTTCCTATGGAAAAATCGTATTCATTACTTAAGGAAATCTGTGGTAATGAGCTCATACGAGAAAGGAGGCTTAAATTTTCTCGATTTCACAACTCTAAACAACACCTTCAAAGTAAATTGGATAAAATCATATTTAAAAAATCCGTCTTCCATGTGGAATATTTTCCCACATCACATCTTCTCAAATTTAGGGGGGCTCGATTTTCTCCTCCTCTGTAATTACAATATAGATAAAGTACCAGTAAAACTTTCTGCATTTCACAAACAAACACTTCTTTCATGGGCACTTATTTATAAACATAATTTTTCCCCTCATAATTTTTTTATTTGGAATAACAAATTTATCCTTTACAATAACAAATCACTTTTTTATCCACAATGGTTCAACCAAAACATCCTTCTAGTGGGTCAACTGTTTAAGAAAAATGGATGTTTACTCAGTTATGATGAATTCAACATGAAGTTTAACCTTGCTGTCACTACTAAAGAGTATGATATTGTGTTTGATGCTGTTACTAATGAAATTTGTGAACTCTTTAGAAACAATGTTTTTGATGAACAGAAATCCTTGTTGAATGTAACTGACACCACTGTTGGTAAAGCTTGTTTTTCTTCAACATGTAGGAACAACAGAATTATCCGTGCCCTGTTCCAGCAGGATATTATTTCTATCCCCTCATCTGTCTCATACTGGAGAAACTTTGTCCCTGACTCACAATGGAAAAATGTGTGGACATTTCATCAGAAACTGATGATAAACAACAAAATGAAAGATGTCTCCTTTAAACTGTTACACAGAATATATCCTACTAATCAATTCATGAAGAAATATATCAAAACAATTGACCCCAACTGTAAATTTTGCAAAGAGCACCCCGAAACAATCAGTCATTTATTCTGGAATTGTTGTATCATTAAGACATTTTGGAAGCATTGTAATAATTTTATCATCAGTAATATTGATTCAAAATTTTCGTTAAGATATGAACACATTATTTTTGGCTTTCACGAAAAGAATATTAATGTTAAAAAAAAACTGGCAATTAATTTAATTATAATATTTGGCAAATACCATATTCACAAATGTAAATTTTCATCATCTTCGCCTTTTTTTCCAGGCTTAATTAAAGAAATAGAATTATATTTATGCACCATTTCTAAGAGTAACAACAAGAAAGCTATAAACACGTTTGAATGTTGTAGCTCCTTGAGTATATTTAATGTATAATTTTATTTTTTATGCACTCATTGTAGAAATCTGGCACCCCCCTGGCATAGTTATTTTTTTTTCTCTGTGTTCCTTGTTCTTGTAATCTTGTCCTTTGTTCTTTTTGTTCACATTCTTATGATTGTAAATGTATCTGTAGTAAATTAATAAAAAAAATAAAAATAAAAAATAAAAAAACCATTGGAAATGAATGGGAAACGGTTTAGGGCTGTTTATATAAACAAAACGCGATGCCCGCCCGCCTTTCGTGCCGAAGATCATGAGTTCGAATCCCGCATGGTACAAAGTTTTTTTTTTTTATAAATTCATTCCAGATTTAAAGAACACAAGAAAACTATTTAGAATGAACAACATGAAATGAAACTATACATGAAATGAAGGCAAAAGAGGATTTCTTGTGGGTTTTTTTTAAATAGTTTTCTTGTGTTCTTTAAATCTGGAATGAATTAAAAATAAAGACAAACGTTGTTTTCATTTAAATATACCCTGCAACAGAGGAATGTCGTCTTGTCCCATCATGCATCACGTTCTTCAACTGCTAAAACAGCTAGAAATGAACAAAAAACAAGAATTTAAGCTGTGCAGAACTATTCAGTCTTTCTGTTTTTTATATTTTTTGCAGGTTGTATTCTGATTGCGTCCATGTGGATGTAATAATTGTTCATCATGTGTGTTTGGGTGGAAATGATCATTATTACCCCATCATGAACAGTTTCCAGAATCACCTGTAGGTGTCGCCAAAGGAACACAAACCACAGAAACGTGCGTACGCCTGGACTGGAGCTGCCGTGGCGGTGCGGACATATCCACGTTCAGTTCTGTTTTGATACATACGGAGTTCTGCGTGGATGGTGACGTACAGTTTTTGTGCGCACGCACGGTTGATACATGAGGCCCCAGATGTTTCTCCTATAGAGAACATTTGGTGCATCATAAAGAGGAAGGTGCAACAAAGAAGGCCCAAGACGATTGAACAGTTAGAGGCCTGTATTAGACATGAATGTAGAGCATTCCTATTTCTAAACTTGAGAAACTGGTCTCCTCTGTCCCCAGACGTCTGTTGAGTGTTGTAAGAAGAACACACAGTGGTAAAAATGGACTTGTCCCAACTTTTTTGGGATTTGTTGACGCCATGAAATTTTGAAACAACATATTTTTCCCTTAAAATGATACATTCTCTCAGTTTAAACTTTTGATCTGTGATTTGTGTTCTATTCTGAATAAAATATTAGATGTTGGCACCTCCACATCATTGCATTCAGTTTTTATTCACAATTTGTTTAGTGTCCCAACTTTTTTGGAATATGGTTTGTACCTATGTATATGTGTATCTTATCTCACTCAGCCTTTAAACCTGATCCCACACTCACTGCTCTTTGAATTGAGAAAGCTCCTCGGATGAAGAGCAAAACGTCTTCTGTTACAAATAAAGTCTGTGTATTGAACTTTTTTTAAGCTCTGGCGTTACCTTGTGGCCAAACATTGCATTTGTACCAAAGGTCTCACTGTAACCAACCGTTGAGGCTGGCACGTTTTCAGCCTACAACTGGTCTGGATTATTGTGCTCAGTGAGAGCACTGGAGAAATACGTTGCAGCTACTGCCGCTATACGATGCTCAGACCAGCTGTTTATGTGTTACGGGGCCCTAGACTGAGTTATCCTCTTCCAAGCAGTGCCTCTCCCACTGAATCGTGGAGGTCATCTGCCACGCCTATGCAGCAGGACACCATCCCCTGCCAGTCGGCGTGAAGGCACACTGTACCAGGAGCGTCTCCGCTTCCCGGGCTGCCCTGACCGGGGTTCCACTGGAAGCAATATGTGCTGCTGCATCATGGGCTGCGAGAAGATTCTGTAGGAGCAGAGTCGCGGATGACGCTAGGCTATATAGCCTCTGATTGCTCATCAGGTCATACGTGTGACGTTGATATAATTACTCGAACAGCACATGCGTGAAGGGAACATTCAGTGCTTTCAGCACCACCCTCTGGCAGTCATCCGGGATTCATAGAACCGTAGTTACATTTGTAACGTTCGTTTGATGCGCAAGGTCACACCCAGTGTTCCACTTACTGAACCAAATACAGGTAGTCCCCGACTTTCGACGGACTCGACTTACGACGTTTCGTGGTTACGACACGCATCTCCATTAAAAAGTTTTTTTTGTTGATTTTTTAAATTTTGAAGCCGATTTATCCAGCAGTTTCCCGTTTTGCTAGCTGCGGAGGCTACAGCTGCCTGTACTCTCTAAAAAAGCCAAGTCTGGTCCTCTGGACATTCAAAAAACAAAACAAAACTTGTTGGAGCAAGCTGGACAGGCAGAAACAGGCAGCAGCTGTGGAAAAGTAGCTGTTTTATGGACGGCGGTTTTACAACGTAAACGAATGGAGAATCCGGAGGAGGGAGAGAGAAACGGAGGAAATGGCTTCACCAGCAGTCCAGAGTAGGAAATTAACTCTTTTTTTCCCTTCATTATGGATCTCAAATGTGTGTTTTTTGATAATTATGTAAGGTACTGTGTTAGGATAGGCTAGTGCTTGGTAAAATACAGTACTGTATGTATAAGGTGCAGTTTGGACGTATGTTTCGAGTTACGTCAAAATTTGCTTTACGACGCCACGTAGGAACGGAACTCCGTCGTAAGTCTGGGACTACCTGTACTGGTAAACTAATTCTGACAAAAAGTTTAAGTGAATCAAATTACAATCAGACTGACGAGCACAAAAAGATTCTGACACTCAGTAAAATTATTCATTTTATTAAATTATAAACACTGTCCAATCTTGTAAAACAGAGGCAAAAACAAAACAAATGTGATCAATCCAGCCAGTTAGAACAGCTGTTTCCTGAAATCCTGTAACATGGGAAAAAAAAACTTTCCTGCTTCCAGGAAGTCATCGCGTGTAAGTCGTCATCTACAGAGTTGTGTGAAATAAAACTGGCTTCAGTCACGACTGCTGATGACTGGTTCAAACGGAGCAGTAACAAAAACAGGTTGTTAAAACAAAATCTACAGACTGTTTTAGTGAGAAGACTAAAGGTCGACGAGTCAAAGCCGTTATTTACCGGCGTCTGTACAAAGAAACGTGTGGTTGGCACAGTCAGTGTTGGGACATGGAGGTACACACTTCATGGACACACGTTAGTTTGGTAATAAATAAAACTGAAGTGGAAGAAGTTAAACTGACGCCGTCTGACAGAAACCAAACCCTGCTGGGCCACGTCTCAGTGCAAATGCTCCAGCTTGCGTAGCCTGATGGGGTTGGAGAGCGCCTGCTGGTGGCCGGAGGAGGGCTCCTCCTCCTCCGGCGTGCCGAATAAAACTCGACCTCGATGGTTGAAGACGTAAAACGACGGGTGGTTCCTCAGCGTGTCAAATGTTCTGAAACAGAAAACAAACCGTAACACTCATTTAGTTCATCCGCTCACATCATTTAGTTCATCCTCTCACATCATTTAGTTCACATCTTCATCCTCTCACATCATTTAGTTCATCCTCTCACATCATTTAGTTCATCCTCTCACATCATTTAGTTCATCCTCTCACATCATTTAGTTCATCCTCTCACATCATTTAGTTCATCCTCTCACATCATTTAGTTCATCCTCTCACATCATTTAGTTCATCCTCTCACGTCATTTAGTTCATCCTCTCACGTCATTTAGTTCATCCTCTCACATCATTTAGTTCATCCTCTCACATCATTTAGTTCATCCTCTCACATCATTTAGTTCATCCTCTCACATCATTTAGTTCATCCTCTCACATCATTTAGTTCATCCTCTCACATCATTTAGTTCATCCTCTCACATCATTTAGTTCATCCTCTCACGTCATTTAGTTCATCCTCTCACGTCATTTAGTTCATCCTCTCACGTCATTTAGTTCATCCTCTCACGTCATTTAGTTCATCCTCTCACGTCATTTAGTTCATCCTCTCACGTCATTTAGTTCATCCTCTCACATCATTTAGTTCATCCTCTCACATCATTTAGTTCATCCTCTCACATCATTTAGTTCATCCTCTCACATCATTTAGTTCATCCTCTCACATCATTTAGTTCATCCTCTCACATCATTTAGTTCACATCTTCATCCTCTCACATCATTTAGTTCATCCTCTCACATCATTTAGTTCATCCTCTCACATCATTTAGTTCATCCTCTCACATCATTTAGTTCATCCTCTCACATCATTTAGTTCATCCTCTCACATCATTTAGTTCATCCTCTCACATCATTTAGTTCATCCTCTCACATCATTTAGTTCATCCTCTCACATCATTTAGTTCATCCTCTCACATCATTTAGTTCATCCTCTCACGTCATTTAGTTCATCCTCTCACGTCATTTAGTTCATCCTCTCACATCATTTAGTTCATCCTCTCACATCATTTAGTTCATCCTCTCACGTCATTTAGTTCATCCTCTCACATCATTTAGTTCATCCTCTCACATCATTTAGTTCATCCTCTCACATCATTTAGTTCATCCTCTCACGTCATTTAGTTCATCCTCTCACATCATTTAGTTCATCCTCTCACATCATTTAGTTCATCCTCTCACATCATTTAGTTCATCCTCTCACATCATTTAGTTCATCCTCTCACATCATTTAGTTCATCCTCTCACATCATTTAGTTCATCCTCTCACATCATTTAGTTCATCTTCATCCTCTCACGTCATTTAGTTCATCCTCTCACGTCATTTAGTTCATCCTCTCACGTCATTTAGTTCATCCTCTCACGTCATTTAGTTCATCCTCTCACGTCATTTAGTTCATCCTCTCACATCATTTAGCTCACATCTGTAAATTTATTCTTCCCTCAAAATAACTCAAGATACAGCCATTAATGTCTGAACCACCAGCAACAAAAATTGAGTACACCCCTTAGTGAAAGTTCCTGAAGTGTCAATATTTTGTGTGGCCACCATTATTGACCAGAACTGCCTGAACTCTCCTGGGCATGGAGTTCATCAGAGCTTCACAGGTTGCCACTGGAACGCTTTCACTCCTTCATGACGACATCACGGAGCTG
This sequence comes from Garcialebias charrua, assembly GCA_038048925.1. NCBI lineage: Eukaryota > Metazoa > Chordata > Actinopteri > Cyprinodontiformes > Rivulidae > Garcialebias > Garcialebias charrua. Next base: position 21,134 of record JBBPBX010029777.1, read on the forward strand.
GCAGGTATTGGAGACTTTGTGCTCCTCCACCTTACGCTTGAGGATGCCCTAAAGATGTTCTATTGGGTTTAGGTCTGGAGACATGCTTGGCCAGTCCATGACCTTTACCCTGAGCCTCTTCAGTAAAGCAGTGGTCGTCTTCGAGGTGTGTTTGGGGTCATTGTCATGCTGGAACACTGCCATGCGATCCAGTTTCCAGAGGGAGGGGATCATGCTCTGCTTCAGTATTTCACAGTACATACTGGAGTTCATGTGTCCCTCAATGAAATGTAACTCCCCAACACCTGCTGCACTCATGCAGCCCCAGACCATGGCATTCCCACCACCATGCTTGACTGTAGGCATCACACACTTAATGTTGTACAGTACTCCTCACCTGACTGCCGCCACACATGCTTGAGACCATCTGAACCAAACAAATTAATCTTGGTCTCATCAGACCACATGGTTCCAGTAATCCATGTCCTTTGTTGACATGTCTTCAGCAAACTGTTTGCGGGCTTTCTTGTGTACAGACTTCAGAAAAGGCTTCCTTCTGGGATGATGGCCATGCAGACCAATTTTGTGTAGTGTACGGCTCATGGTCTGAGCACTGACAGGCTGACCCCCCACCTCTTCAATCTCTGCAGCAATGCTGACAGCACTCCTGCGCCTATCTTTCAAAGACAACATTTGGATGAGACGCTGAGCACGTGTGGACGGCCAACACGAGGTCTGCTCTGAGTGGACCCAGCTCTTTTAAAACGCTGGAGGATCTTGGCCACTGTGCTGCAGCTCAGTTTCAGGGTGTTGGCAATCCTCTTGTAGCCTTGGCCATCTTCATGTAGCGCAGCGTTTCTCAAATAGTGGGGGGCGCAGTGCGATGCCTGGGGGGGCCCCGGGCTCTTGTGACCCAGTTTTTAATTTTCTTATTGCGCTGCGGAACTAAAATTCCTAGGCATGTTTCAGCACGGCGCTATTATCTGTAGCACGCATAGCATTAGCTTCTTGCTGCGGTGTCCTGTTTGGGAAATTTATAGCTTCCTTGTTTAAAAAGACGAGCGCAAGTCCAAAGCTGTTTCACGGAAACTGGTGCAGACATGCAGAGGAGTGGAGCCACTCCTCTCCACTCTCAACGTGGAGAAGACAAAGGAGATTGTCGTGGACTTCAGGAAGAGGGATGCCCAACATGCCCCTCTGACCATCAACAGCACCGCAGTGGAGAGAGTAGACAGCACCAAGTTCCTGGGAGTGCACGTCTCAAAGGACCTGTCCTGGAGCAGGAACACTGCAGCACTGGCCAAGAAGGCTCACCAGCGTCTCTACTTTCTCCACAAGCTGAAAAGGGCTGGAGCTTCAACCCCCATCATGTGCACCTTCTACAGAGGTGCCATAGAAAGTGTCCTGACCAGCTGCATCACTGTGTGGTTTGGTGCATGTACTGCATCCTGCCGCAAGAGCCTCCAGCGCATCGTGAGAGCAGCTGAGAAGATCGTCGGCACCTCCTTCCCCTCACTGCAGGACTTACACAGCAACCGCCTCACTCGGAAAGCCCTCTGCATGGCAGGTGATCCCACACACCCACTACACAGCTGCTTCAGACTGCTGCCATCAGGGAGGAGACTGAGGAGTCTCCAGGCTCGAACCAGCAGACTGAGAGACAGCTCTGTTCATCAGGCAGTCAGAATGCTAAACACTCTGCCTGCTCTGCCTCCCCTCCCATTTGAACTGCCTTAACACAAAAAACTTTCTCACACATTACCACTCAACACAAAGTTTTTAACACTGGACTCTGTGTCATCAAACGGGTTATTCACTAAACTCTCGGTCATGTGTTCATTCAGTTTGCACTACTTCTCATATTTGCACTAATGTTTGTATTACATTACTGCCTATAGTCATACTACTGTTTACATTCACTGTTTACATTTATTACTACTGTTTACATTTACACTACTTTTATATCTACACTACTGCTGATACATATACAGTATTCTCTGACAAGTCTTATTTAAGGATGCCCAATGTGCCTTACTGCATATGCCACTTTGCCTCTATACCAGACCTGCTCATTACGTCGATCGCGATCGACCGGTCGATCGCGGAGGCATTACTGGTCGATCGCAGCGTGACATTTTTTTATTTTTTTTCCCGCAGCGTGACGTTAAAAAAATTGTCAGCCAATCAAACATCCCGTTACTTGATTGACATGCAGGGCAACCAATCAGATGACAACTGAATCTTGAGTTGTATCCTCCCATCACTTGATTGACATACACGGCAACCAATCAGATGAGAGCTTTAGGTCATGCTCATGCAGTTTCTAAAAACAACGGCGCGAAGGTGAAACGCAGCGAAACATACCAAGCTAAAACAATCAGATTTCGGACTGTTCATGGAAAATACGACATCGACTTCCCACTGAAAAGCCAGGTGAGAAAGAGAAAGGTTGAGGAACTAAAATCCCTGTTCGGACAGCAGCAACTTCAAAGTGAAACACCCCCACCATCTTCCGGGTGAGTGACGCTGTGTTGTTTCTCTGCACGCTTAAACATACTGGTTGGGAGTTGACGTGGCTTTATTATTAAAATCATACGAGACACTTTTCATACAGCATAACCTCCTTGACTACTCTCTGTTCTCTGCACGTTTCCCTGTCCCGCAGCGCGAGCGTTTGCAAAACACACTTTCGCGCTGCGTTCAGGGACAGTCTGTAAAATACACCGCTGTAAATCTCCGTACCAAAAGAGCCATTTTTATGCCTTTGTTCACTAAATTAAACGTGTCCGGAGCCATAACAACCTGCTACAGCTGTGGTTATCAACTGGTGGCCTGTGGACCACTTTAGATTTGCTGGAGTTTTTTTTAGAGATGACATTATAAAGTTAAAAAAATATCTAATGATTTTTTAACATTTATTAATTAAAGTAAAAGATCAGATTCTTATAAAGAAGGGGGTGGGGATCAGTTTCTACCATCTTTTTTTAAAATAAATAAAAAAAAATCTATATTGCTGTCACCATCACCCCATTTGGTCCCTACGGGTTGGTGACCCCTGATTTATTACATGTGTTGTGCAATATTGGCTTATTCAGTTATGCAAGGTACATCAACATAGGTACATTGTACATAAAAAGAATCCTTAATACATTTGAAGATAATTATATGTTTTGCATTTTTGTATTGGGTAGATCTTTTTGACTTGGTTTTTTTATAAGTAGCTCGCATGCTGAAAAAGTGTGAGCACCCCTGCTCTATACCAACATCAACTACCTCATACATATACAGGTAGTCCCCGATTTACGAGCGAGATCCGTTACAACGAGGCGCTCGTAAACCGGAAATCTCGTAATTTGGAACGGTTGCCATGTCTCTCGTAAGTCCGAAATTTCGCTCGTAAATTGGAACGGTTTCGCTAGCGCGACTACAAACACTCTATTTTCATCCAAAAACTGCTTATGAGTGCATAAAAATGATCGGAAACGTGTGTCCATATGCTTAGCTAACTAACTGTGGTGAAAAAACACATGAAAACTCAGTATTTTTTGCGTTTTTTCCAAAAATTCGCCAGCTCGTAAGTCTGGAACCTCGTAGATCAGAGCGCTCGTAATTCGGGGACTACCTGTACTGTGTACCAGAGCCATATAAAGTGAGAGTTGCGACACTTCCATAGAGTTCCATTGTAAGAATGGAATGCGGAAGTCACGTGGGTCATGGAGGGGGCGATTTGTTCCATGGCTCTGGTTACAGTCTGACGCTGCCTGCAGTAGCGCTCCGTCGCCGCCAGAGGGTGCAGCTCCACAAGGTTTCCATAGCCGTAGTTTGGAACGATTGACCACCTGTCGGCGAGTTCAAAGAGTGTCGGAACTCTCACTTTATATGGCTCTGGTGTGTACATTAACTCATATGCTGCTGTGCCACTCTTTGCAAATGTCAATGCTAGAACCTTCAGTTTATTTTATAGATATACTTTTTATACTACTATGCAAAAACTCAGGACAGTGTTACACTTTTACTATTTTATGCTTATGTTTATTAAATGTTTTAGTGTTTTAGTGTTTAGATGGTTACTGTTGCACCGAGGGACTGAGAGAGAAATGCAATTTCAATCCTGTGTATGTCCTGTACATATTGCAGTTCTGACAATAAAGTTGACTTTGATAAAGGTAATTTAATGTTTTGGTCCTTTTTTTATTTCTTCATTTTATTCCTGTAATGCATGTGTTGACTGTCCTGTGTGTGTGTTCACTCTACAGCTTCCATCCACCACTTCTCTGCCTCTCCTCAGCAACACACAATCAACTCCCATCATCTGTCTGCCTCCACTCCCCTCCTCCCCCTTCACTCAGCCTCATCCTCTGTCATGGCTCCTGACTCTACAGCACCATCTGCTGGACAGGACCATCACCTGCACCCTAAATAAAAGTGAGGACATTTTTTTCTATTTTTATTTTTTATACTGTACAGTAGTAGTACCATACCTGGACTGTACACTATTGTTATGGTTTACTGTTTTTTTAATTATTACATGTACTGTGCAGTACAGCCTCAGGCAAACCCTGCCTCTCCTGACACACCTCCTCCCCTTCTCAGTCAGCATCAGCAGCATAGCAGTATCACCGGCACCTGCCTTTCTGGACACAGAAAGTGTACCAGACAGTGTTTTGGTTCTGCTGCTCCCTCTACCTCCTCTGCAATGCACCTTGAATAAAAGTAAGGACATTTTCTTTTCTTTTTTTTATATATAGTACCTGTACTGTACACTATTGTTTTTTTAATTATTAAACGTACTGTGCAGTACAGTACTGTTATACTTGGGTCCTATTATGTTCATTATATACATCACCCCCCTTGCAAAGATTATAAATAGCTTCAAAAATGTCTCTTACCATTTCTATGCTGATGATATAATAATAATAATTAATTCAATTTATAACGCACTTTTCATTACTGAAAATCTCAAAGTGCTACACATATATTGAATGCTACACACATTCATAAACCGGTGGCGGCAGACTACCATGCAAGGTGCTTTCCAGTCCTACCGGGAGCAACTCAGGGTTAAGTGTCTTGCCCAAGGACACAACGACACATGGTGCGGGTCCCGGGAGTCGAACCGCCAACTTTCCGATCGGGAGACGACTGCCATTACCACTACACCACGGCCGCCCTGATATCCAACTGTACTGCTCCTTCAATGACTCAGAAATACAAAAGATATCTGAATTAGTAAACTGTGTGTCCCTAATTAAGGTGTGGTTAGCCAACAACTGCCTTCAGTTAAATTCTGCCAAGACTGAAACCCTGATCATTGCCCCTGAACAGAAAGTTCCTCGCATCAAACAACATCTCAGTTCTCTGGGCTCCTCTTCTCAGCCGAGCCTCAGAAACCTTGGTGTTCTATTCGACCAGTCCATGTCTTTGGACAATCATTCAAAGCTTCTGGTAAAAAACTGCTTTTATCATCTGAGGAACATTTCTAAACTGAAGGCAATGTTATCCAAATCTGACCTGGAGATGATTAGTCATGTTTTTATCTCTTCTCGTTTAGATTACTGTAATTCCCTTTTTACTTGTGAGAGGGTGCTATTTATAAGACTGAGCTGAATACAGCAGCTCAGACTGAGGAAGTCTTTCGGACGAAAGACGAAACGTTTCTACAATTTTTTTGCTTTGTTTCGTTTTTTAATGTCAGGGTGTTTAACATTTGTAAGGGGTGTGGGCAGGCACACTGGTGGGGGGTCTGGGGGTCCTCCCCCAGAAAATTTGGAATAAAGTACAGTAATACTGCAAAGCAACATGTTAAGTTAATTTTGTCAAATGAATAAATTTGATTTCTTTTTTTTTGTTATATCGCGAAATTTATTGTTATCGTGAATACTCTGAAATATCACGATATAATGTTTGAGCCATATTCATTCAACCTTTATTTATACAGGCTAGCCTCGTTGAGTCACGGGGACTCATTTACAAGAGGGACCTGTCTCACTCACACCAAACAACCATCCACTCTCACACTCACACCTAGGGTCAATTTAGAGTCACCAATCAGCCTAACAAGCATGTTTTTTGGTCTGTGGGAGGAAACCGGAGTACCCGGAGGAAACCCACGCATGCACGGGGAGAACATGCAAACTCCACCCAGAAAGGCCCCAGACCGGGATTTGAACCGGGGACCTGCTCGCTGAGAGGCAGCAGCTCTACCAGTTGTGCCACCGTGCTGCCACATCACGCACATCGCGCGGCCCTAGCTGCAGGATGAAGCCACTCACTTGTCTTTCAGCTCCGACGAAGCGTCCATGTCCTTGAACTCTCCAGCGATGTGGACGATCCCGTAACAAGTCATCACAAACGAAAACAGGGTCTGCAATACAATCTGGACCGGGAGAGAACACAATGAGAGAACACAATGAGAGAACACAATATGAGAGAACACACAATGAGAGAACACACAATGAGAGAACACAAAATGAGAGAACACACAATGAGAGAACACAATGAGAGAACACAATGAGAGAACACAATGAGAGAACACAATGAGAGAACACAATGAGAGAACACAATGAGAGAACACAATGAGAGAACACAATGAGAGAACACAATGAGAGAACACAATGAGAGAACACAATGAGAGAACACAATGAGAGAACACAATGAGAGAACACAATGAGAGAACACAATGAGAGAACACAATGAGAGAACACAATGAGAGAACACAATGAGAGCACAATGAGAACACAATGAGAACACAATGAGAGCACAATGAGAACACAATGAGAGAACACAACGACTTCCACAACAAACAATGAGAGAACACAATGAGAGAACACAATGAGAGAACACAATGAGAGAACACAATGAGAGAACACAATGAGAGAACACAATGAGAGAACACAATGAGAGAACACAATGAGAGAACACAATGAGAGAACACAATGAGAGAACACAATGAGAGAACACAATGAGAGAACACAATGAGAGAACACAATGAGAGAACACAATGAGAGAACACAATGAGAGAACACAATGAGAGAACACAATGAGAGAACACAATGAGAGAACACAATGAGAGAACACAATGAGAGAACACAATGAGAGAACACAATGAGAGAACACAATGAGAGAACACAATGAGAGAACACAATGAGAGAACACAATGAGAGAACACAACGAGAGAACACAACGAGAAAACACAATGAGAACACAACGACACAACACAATGAGAGAACACAATGAGAGAACACAATGAGAGAACACAATGAGAGAACACAAAGAGAACACAACGAGAGCACAATGAGAACACAATGAGAACACAATGAGAGCACAATGAGAACACAATGAGAGAACACAACCACAACCACAAAAAACAACGAGAGAACACAACGAGAAAACACAATGAGAAAACACAATGACACAACAAACAATGAGAGAACACAATGAGAGAACACAATGAGAGAACACAATGAGAGAACACAATGAGAGAACACAATGAGAGAACACAATGAGAGAACACAATGAGAGAACACAATGAGAGAACACAATGAGAGAACACAATGAGAGAACACAATGAGAGAACACAATGAGAGAACACAATGAGAGAACACAATGAGAGAACACAATGAGAGAACACAATGAGAGAACACAATGAGAGAACACAATGAGAGAACACAATGAGAGAACACAATGAGAGAACACAATGAGAGAACACAATGAGAGAACACAATGAGAGAACACAATGAGAGAACACAATGAGAGAACACAATGAGAGAACACAATGAGAGAACACAATGAGAGAACACAATGAGAGAACACAATGAGAGAACACAATGAGAACACAATGAGAAAACACAATGACACAACACAATGAGAGAACACAATGAGAGAACACAATGAGAGAACACAATGAGAGAACACAATGAGAGAACACAATGAGAGAACACAATGAGAGAACACAATGAGAGAACACAATGAGAGAACACAATGAGAGAACACAATGAGAGAACACAATGAGAGAACACAATGAGAGAACACAATGAGAGAACACAATGAGAGAACACAATGAGAGAACACAATAAGAGAACACAATGAGAGCACAATGAGAACACAATGAGAGAACACAACGACTTCCACAACAAACAATGAGAGAACACAATGAGAGAACACAATGAGAGAACACAATGAGAGAACACAATGAGAGAACACAATGAGAACACAATGAGAGAACACAATGAGAACACAATGAGAGAACACAATGAGAGAACACAATGAGAGAACACAATGAGAGAACACAATGAGAGAACACAATGAGAGAACACAATGAGAGAACACAATGAGAGAACACAATGAGAGAACACAATGAGAACACAATGAGAGAACACAATGAGAGAACACAATGAGAGAACACAATGAGAGAACACAATGAGAGAACACAATGAGAACACAATGAGAGAACACAATGAGAGAACACAATGAGAACACAATGAGAACACAATGAGAGAACACAATGAGAGAACACAATGAGAGAACACAATGAGAGAACACAATGAGAACACAATGAGAGAACACAATGAGAGAACACAATGAGAGAACACAATGAGAGAACACAATGAGAGAACACAATGAGAGAACACAATGAGAGAACACAATGAGAGAACACAATGAGAGAACACAATGAGAGAACACAATGAGAGAACACAATGAGAGAACACAATGAGAGAACACAATGAGAGAACACAATGAGAGAACACAATGAGAGAACACAATGAGAGAACACAATGAGAGAACACAATGAGAGAACACAATGAGAGAACACAATGAGAGAACACAATGAGAGAACACAATGAGAGAACACAATGAGAGAACACAATGAGAGAACACAATGAGAGAACACAATGAGAGAACACAATGAGAGAACACAATGAGAGAACACAACGAGAGAACACAACGAGAGAACACAACGAGAGAACACACAATGAGAACACAACGACTTCCACAACAAACAATGAGAGAACACAATGAGAGAACACAATGAGAGAACACAATGAGAGAACACAATGAGAGAACACAATGAGAACACAATGAGAACACCATGAAAGAACACAATGAGAACACCATGAGAGAACACAATGAGAGAACACAATGAGAACACAATGAGAGAACACAATGAGAGAACACAATGAGAGAACACAATGAGAGAACACAATGAGAGAACACAATGAGAGAACACAATGAGAGAACACAATGAGAGAACACAATGAGAGAACACAATGAGAGAACACAATGAGAGAACACAATGAGAGAACACAATGAGAGAACACAATGAGAGAACACAATGAGAACACAATGAGAGAACACAATGAGAACACAATGAGAACACAATGAGAGAACACAATGAGAGAACACAATGAGAGAACACAATGAGAGAACACAATGAGAACACAATGAGAACACAACGACTTCCACAACAAACAATGAGAAGATACTCACGTCGACTGGTAGCGTTTCATGCTCCTTTTCTGTGAGCCGCATGTAGGATCGATCTGCAGGGAGAAAGTTGGACATTATGATCAAATACACCGCTTCATTACTGCACCAATACAAGTGAACGGAATAACGAAGCTATTACAAGTAACAACACAGAAAGTAACGTATCGCGGTCAGAAAGGGAACTTTGAGACTTTTCCTCCATCACTGAGCGTTCTGCTAGCTTAGCTGCGGAGCGAGCAGCTCGGCCTTGTGTTTGATCAACCAGCTCCGTGGAAACGCACAACAACCACAACAAAGTAACACGTCAAAACAAAAGTCCCCGCTAAAACTCACGCTGTGCCGCAGAGAAAGCTGCGTGAGCTAAGGCAAAAAGTCCCACACCGACAACACCTCTCCAAAACGACGAAGCCATATCGACCCAGTTCAGAGAGGGAGCTGTCGTCGTAAAGCAGTGTCGTAAACTGCCGCAAATAGGACTGCGTCACAACTTAATACAAACTTGATTAAATTACCTAAATTAATTTATATTGAATAAATATTTTGTGTTAATACTCTAATGTGGATTAAACTATCTGCGTACCTAATTTATAAAATGTCACCAGATCACTCAGAATCAGAAAGGCTAATGCGGCATTCGTAACACCTCGTAAATTGTTTCGCTTAACTGAACGGTCTTCGAACTGCTTTAAATTTTATGTTATTTTTTCCTAAAAAAAACAAGTACTCGTAAATTTGTGCATAACATGGAAAATAATTACGTTAAATTGAAATTGTAACATATTTTCTTGGACTTGACCTGTTGTGAATTTATAAATTTCCGACTCCGTTGTGTTCATTGAATGCAACAGAACATCCGGTCTAGCCTTTCCTCTTGTCAGCTAATGCGGAGTTGTAATGGTGTGTAACCACGCTTCAGTTTAATTAGTTTAACTTACAGAACTGCTTCGGAAATATTTAACAAATATGGCAGACGCAATTCAAAAGAAACTAAAAGCGGAATTAGAAAAATACACACAGCTGCAAAAAGGTAGGCTTCTTTCGATGTGCCATGTTGTTTTACGCTAACACTTAGCTAGGTTATATAGACGTTCATAAAATGATTATTTACCTCGTTTGGTTTGCATTTCAGCTAGTACAGCCATAAAAATCTGCATTTGAATCTGCAAAATAGAATATTTACTTATTTGGTGCTAATTATTTTTAGATGTTAGTAAAAGCATGTCCTCCAGACAGAAGCTAGAAACCCAGCTGACGGAGAACAACATTGTCAGAGAGGTAACTTCATCATTTTATACACAGAAAAGACATCTCGCCATGTTTTCTTCGAATTATTACAAAACAATCTTCTCGCCTTTCAGGAGCTCGATCTGTTGGAAAGCTCGAGCACCGTTTATAAACTTATTGGTCCAGTTTTAGTGAAACAAGATCTGGATGAGGCCAAAGCTACTGTTGGAAAAAGACTGGAGTACATCACCGGAGAAGTGTAAGTCCACTCACAGCTCATTACCACAGCAGTGTTGCCAGGTGAGAAATGTAGGATTATCGTACTAGAGCCCTGAAATTATCGTATTTTGAGGGAAATTATCGTACACCCGTCATAAACAAAATAACAAGTATGCTCTATTAGCCTGGTTGATACCAGACCCATGTCCTTCACTTCACTTTGTACTAGGGTCTGGCATCTCTCCCATAGACAGCGATTTCTCCGTTAGATTTTTGAATGGACCAATCAGAGAACAGAAGGCGGAGTTTTGTTAGTTTAGCCTGGCGAGGTCCAGGCTATTGCTGGGTTGCAATCACGTGACCCGGAAGTGGCGCGAAATTCAGATGCGGGGCAGGAAGTGATTTTCCCCAGTTCAAAACACAGCAGAATGGATTACAGCAAGTATGCCAAAGCCCTAAATAAACTGGCGAGGACGAGTTTTGGGTTAACCATTTAGGATCAAAAGAAGCTTTAAATGGTTGTCGACTTGTTTCTGCCCGGGTGAGTAGTGAGATGTATTATTTATTTAGTAATTAGCCTATGCTAACTACGCTATCGCTAATGCTAACAACAAGTTTAGTTAGCCCCCTGTTATTTCTATGTGCGTGGATCTACTTAAAAATAATATATTTAGCTTCTGTAAAGCCAAATTCGTGCTGGAGTTGTATGTGTTAACGTTGAGTCATATGCATTTCTACACTGTAGGTCAGAGATCTACAGTAACTCCATTAAAAAGGTAAGTTAATGTACTGAAAATATTATGATTTTTTTTGTTTTGATAATACAGTATCATCAAGGTGATCGTATCTTCTTTGTAACTTCAGATACTAGCTGGTTAAACTCAAGGTGGCCATACATGGGAGCCTCACCAGATGGAGTCGTTTCATGTGACTGTCATGGAGCCAGGGTGTGTGAAATCAAGGTAAAATTTATTTCTCAAAAGGTTTGGACTACTGCACTGCAGACTTAGCTTTTTTAGATTTTTCTACCTGGATTATTGAGCATGCATTAGGGTACTGCACTGCAGACTTTGCGCACCTCACAGTATGAATGTTACAACTATAATTTTTTACTCAAATCTTTGTTGTTTGCATATTTCACAGCATGTAGCCGTAGTTTTGGGGATGGTCTTGCAGTTTGTGGGATGTTGCCTTGTTTCCAGTTAAAAAATGTGTGACCTTTCCATCACCTTTTAAAACTTAGTCCAGATTAATACATTCTTACCTGTGGAACACACCTGGTTGACAGAGACATAAATATAGTCTCATTTTCTAACATTGGTGTTGGATAGTGAAATGAGTGAAACACAATCTTTAAAAACGTATCATATTGAAATGTTTTGGAGACTACCGTATTTATTTTTTATGTCTAAGTTTCATTGTCTTGTCCTTCAGTGCCCACAGAGCAAACAGCATGAAGTCGGTCTGAGGATGTGTGCTGGACAGCCTGGTTTTTGTCTCGTCGTCTCGTCAAGGTTGGAGATTCTGTACAACTGGATAGGAACCATCCTTATTACCATCAGCTCCAGGATCAGATTCACATTGTGGATGTACAATATTGTGATTTTGTAGTATGGAGTGAAAATGATATTTATGTGGAAAGAATTCTGCCAGATGACCAGCTGTGGGAAACAGCAGTTCCCAAAATTCAGCACTATTTTACACATTGCATCCTACCTGAAATCCTGGGACAGAAATCCACACGTGACTAACCAATCTAAGAATCAAGAATGTTATTTGGAGTAGTTGATGAAAGGAGTTTGAAAAGTTTATACAAATTTAAACAGTTGCTCTTTTTTTCCCCAAAAACATTTGTCACTACCATAACATGTTTCAGCTACACCTGTAGCAAGCACTCTGCAGAAGGGTCATGTGATGTTGTTACATGTCATGACAGCTGTTTTTTATTTACAATAATCTTAATTGAAAAGTTAAGTATGTTAAATCAAATGATATATTTAAATCAATATGAGATTAGCTTGTGAATTTCAAAGGTGTTCTAATATGTTAAATAACAGCACATACAAATGTCATATGTCACAAATGTTGCAAAATGAGTCTACTTCAGAAAAATGTTTTTATTTCAATAGCAAAACTCATGTCATTTTAACTGACCAATATTCACAAAGATTGGTTATGGAGTTCATTGAATAAATTAAAAATATTCAACCTTATTGGGTAAATTTTTTTTTTGTCTTCATGAACAATTAACATGTACAAATATGGTCTGTAACAGTATTAGTGATTTAATTTACTTTTGATTTACTTTAAATGATAAATACATGTATAATCATTTAAACTTAAAATATTTATATAAATATAGTTGATTGAATTACTTGTCGCTCAGGCCACTATTAAGAATTGTAATCTTTCATGGAGAACATGAATCGTTCTAAAACAAATTCGAGACACAGTGGCTTTTGACACATTAAATCTATAGGCAAGGTCTTGAAGCTGCAGATGTAATCTGAGATGCATAAGTATCATAATAAATTGCTCAAATTTGGAGAGTGCTGACAGTGATGACATGCTGATGTATAAGGTTCACAGAGCTGAAAAATTTGCATCAAAACTAAAAAGTTGGGCAGTCCCGTATAAAACTTTGTTTTATCGTTGTTCTGGAAGGTTTCAGGAGTAAATTTAGTCACTGAGACTTTTTCCTTAAGGTCGCAGATCTCAGTTGTGTAGCCTTTCACTGCATCCTCCAGCTTTGTGAGGTCAACCATGCTTAGATCCGTCTGGCATTCTGCATCTGCAAATATTTAATTATTAAAAATTACGTTCAGAAATTCTATAAATAAATAAATAGTATTTTTATTTATTATTATTTTACCTTTGAATCGTTCGTTTTCAGGGGCTGGTAAGCTTTCTTCACAGAGCTCATCTTCCAGACTGTTGGCCTCCTCAGTGCAGAGAAGCTTCCAGGCCTTAGCTCTTTCCCTGCGCCGGAGGGATGCTTCTGTTTGTGGCCACTCGTTACTTCTTTGGTACCCCAGGTTAACAGTGGGGGCCCAGTCTTGGGAATGTACATCACCTGCTGCACTCGGACAACCTAAATATAAGACACCACTTTAAAGTAAAACACGTAAATGCCTTTCCTAGCACTAAGCTAACCGCTAACAACATTAGCATTCTAATCGGATTTTTTCTGGGAACAACCAAGTGTTGAACCACTACACAAGCTAGGGCATAACATATCTTACCTGTCTTTCTAGTTACTGTCCAATAAAATATCTGAAAATATGATTTAAACGATACGACCCTTACCTGTTACAAAGTGGTCGCTGCAGACTCTCGTCAGTTTCTGCACCTCCTGTTTTTAGCCGTAGGTTGTAATCCACGTTTGTCGTCTTTTTTCTGTAAGTTTTTTTAAATTAATCCCCTTGTAGCATACTACTTTCGGAACACGAAAATAACTTTTATCTATCTCTCGATTAGAGCGGTTGCAACAACCGTAAACGGCACAGAATTTAGGCATGTTGATGCTGAATCAGCAACAGAAGGAAACGGCTGCGTTTACTTCTTGCCCCGCATCTGCATTCTGTGACGTCACTGCTACGTCATCTGAAACCCA
>JBBPBX010029778.1:0-35654 GCA_038048925.1 Garcialebias charrua
CATGATATAAGGGCACTTTGGAAAGGTCAATCTCTTCCTTACTGGGGGGTGAGACAGAACCAGAAGAGATGGCAGAACGTAAACAATCGACTAAACAAGCCTCACCCCAATGTTCAATCATGTTATTTTTCCAGTTAATCTGGGGATTGTGTTTTAACAGCCATGGGTAACCTAAAATCAATTGGGACTTAGGGGAATCAAAAATGAAAAAATCACATTTCTCATGATGGTTACCTGACAACACCAGGTGGATGCTTTGAGTCCAGTGGGAGATGGAGGTGATGGTCTGTCCAGTGAGACCTCTGACACTGACAGAGCTGTTTAAAGGAAGCATGGGTAGGTTAAGAAGCTTCACAATATCCAAGGAAATCAAATTCTGTTCTGCACCGGAGTCAATTAAAGCCTGAGTGGTAAAAGTATCATTATCAAAATAAACAGTAGCAGGGAGACAAAATTTTTTCTCAGGAGTTGAAGTTAAATTACCCACCAATATCTCCTGATTTATTGGTGGTTCTGGCCTTTTAAACGGAGATGACAATTTTTCACAAAGTGACCATGCTTTCCACAATATAAACACTCATTTGCAGTTAATCTGCGTTGTCTTTCCTCAGGGGACAGTTTTGCCCGACCCACCTGCATTGGCTCTGGTTCGGGGAAGACTGGTGTCGCGGAACTACTTCCGGTTGAGGGGCGGTCCCAAGATTTGTAGTCCCTTTCCAATTTACGTTCTCTATTTCGAGTGTCGATTCTAATTGCGAGACAGATCAGGTCTTCTAAATCCTGGGGAGGCTCTTGTGTGGCGATTTGGTCCTTAATGTTGTCATTAAGCGCGTTTCGGAAAGCGCTTTTCAGTGCGATTTCACCCCATCCTGACTCTTCCGCGATCACCCGGAAACGGATGGAGAACTCGGCGACAGATCTTGAACCCTGTCTGATTGTGAATAATCTTTGTTGCGCTTCCTCTTGCAACAAAGGGTGATCGAAAGCTAGTTTAAAGTCTCTTATAAAGTTCGTGAAAGACATGGAGGACAAGGAACGTGAACGGAGATGAGCGGTGGCCCACTGCAGAGCGTCGCCTTTCAGGGCATTGATAATATAAGAGATGCGGGACGAGTCGGTGGCGTACCTGATGGGTGCTTGGTTGAACGCGAGCTCGCTTTGGAGGAGGAAACCACCCACCAGCTTGGAATCTCCACCAAAGAGTTCGGTAGGTCTGACATCAGGTTCATGTCTGTATGTTGATGCTGGTACTGAAACTGGAGTAGGTTCGGGTGGACGGAGTGGTTCGGGGCCTTTGGTAGTCATGGCGGCGACTTGTTGTCCAACAGCATGTATCATGCTACCAAATTCACTCTGTTGGGTGAGAAGTTTAGTTAGAGTTTGCTCGTTACGTTCACTCCGGGCCTGTAGAGCTAATATTGCTTGGTCCCTCTGACTGTCTTTGGTCTGGCCTTGAGGGTCTTGGTGGCTCGAACATTCTAACATGATGTTTGCTGAATATGACCCCAAATGGCAGACCAAAGAACACGAGGACAAGCGAGTACAAAAGTGATCTTTTTATTTACAGTGCAGGAACTGGAAAGGGCTGTGGAGAGAAGAGGGGAGGCGGTGAATATCCTGAGGTCCAATGATTCTTTATGACAATTGTGCTGATAGAAGTATTTGTCCTTACTGTAGAATTTGTTTGCAGGTGGCGTCGGAGTAATGGGTTACGGAGGGCGAGGTCCGGAGAGACTGTGGGTCCAGTGGGTGAGTTCAGACAAAGTTGAAGAGTGGTGAAGATGTCCAGAATGAAGTCCTTAGTTATGGGTTTGGTGTGCAGGGTTGGCAACCAGACGCAGCCTTGGAGACGGGTGAACAGGCAGGACTGAACAGGAGCTGAACAAACGGGCAAAGGCAAAACAGGTTAATGCAGACGAGTCAAAACTAGGAGTCAGAGGCTGTGACAATATTACCCAAGGTAATCAATGTTCGAGCGTTGGCTGAACGTCTGGTTGTGGTTTAAGTAGAGCAGGAGGTGAAGGTCTAGGAGGCAGGTGCAGGTGTAGCTAATCAGCTGATTAGCTGCTGCTTGAGGTTGCTGGAGGGGAAGGCAGAACTCCTACATATGCATGTTTTTATATTGTCTGAGAACATCTTTCTCTTCTGCCATGAAAACTTGCTTTTCTGCTGTCTCTCAAAATACTCTATCTCGATCCAGAGGCAGACTCGTGGAGTTTGTCTGACACCGGCACGCACCACAGCTGCACAGACAAATTGTGCTTTTTTGAGTTAAAACCTATGCAGCCGGCTTCAGGACTGGAGGAAAGCCCACTGAACTCTGAGCTCCACTCAAATGTTCGAGTGTCGTGATTATAAAAGTCGACAGAAGACCAGATTCGAGGCCCGTTCTGTGGCGCTGCATGTGCGTTATGTACATACCAGTAGTCTCTGAATGCCCTTGCAAGTAAAACGTCTGTTAAAAATGTTCACCGGCCGTGAGTTGCGTTTCTTTTTTTGTAAACAACATTAGTGACTGAGACTTTGTCCAAAAAATAGGTTTTAAATTTTTCCTGTCTGTGCACACTTGATAAAAAGTGATTACATCAAATCAGGTTGTTCTGGCTCTGAAAGCAGAAATCTGAGTTCATTTACCGGTAGTTCTTCGCTCTGCAGACTCAGAACTCTTGGATGATTTAATCTCCACACATCAGATGGCTGGTACCATCTTTCTCTGTGGTAGCTCCTAAGCTCTGGAATGACCTCCCATTAGACATAAGACAAGCCTCTTCACTTGCTTTTTTTAAGTCTCTTCTTAAAACCCATCTTTTTTCTTTGGCTTTTGGTACAATCTGAGATGTTTTAACTTTGTTTTATTGTATTCATAATTTATTATTTTAGTACTGTTTTTAGTCCCTTCCATTTTATGATTGTATTGTATTTTGTGATTGTGTGTACAGCACTTTGGTCCTGTTGGGTGCATAAAGTGCTCTATAAATAAAGTTGGTATGGTATGGTATCGTGGTATCACTGGTGCAGTCGGTGAGGGTTTGGCCACTGACTGACTCCTCAGAGAACATGTCTTTATTCTGGATGCCCAACAGATGGGTCTTCATCCCTCTCTTTACCTTGACTACAAGTCGTGATGGATAGCTGCACGTGTCAGGATGGCAGCATATGAAGAGCAACTACAATAATTAATGACAGAATATCCTTTCCAGTCAAACTGTTATGAGAGAAATATCTCCAGCTTAATGTTCAGAACGTATTCATTAGAGAGAGCCATAAAGTTTGTGCTCTTGATTCATGTTCAAGATGTCAACCTTTTGCTCAAGGCAGGTCAATTGAATTGGACAATATGTAAAGGCAATTCAACATGTCGGTATAGTGCTAATATTTGAGACTGATGGCCCAAGGCACCTTGAAATTAACTAGTTCTGCTTCACCTTCACTGCCTTTGATTACACATCGATCCACACAAGAATATTTTCACAACTTGGTTTTTGACCTATTTTTCGTTAAACTTGAACTGTTTGACTTAAAAAAAAGTTTAAACATTTGTTTCTTACCATAGTGAAGTGAACTATAACCCAGGTCATGCTGCTTTCACAGCATTGAAGCAATATGTTTCCAAAGAGTCTCTGTATATTGGAGGTGTTCTGGTGTATTCAGTCTCAGTCAAACTTGGATCACAAAAGTCCACAACCTGGGCTCACACTTTAAACTGTGTTTCTTGCATTGTTGCCATCAGGATATCTTTTAAACTGTTGATTAAGGCAATTTATTATGTTAAAAACCTTAATTTAATTTTTTTCATAAAGTGGCTTTTTGTTTTTCCTTTGTTGCATTTTGTTAAAACATATTTAATAGGGTTAATAATTACTTCCCAAGCTCCTTCAGGTAGATAAAAACACATTTCATGTTATTTGGAATTACCTTCATTCATTTAATATTAAGGGAGCTTTAATTTGTGATGCTACTCATCTTTTTCCTCAAGCCTAACAATGTTTTTGTTGTGTAAAGTTGTCATTTTTATTTATGAGTGAACGACTTTGTTAGTTTTCAGACAGAATGCACTGCTGTGGTTATAAAATTGTTATTTTTTTTACTATAAAAGCATCAACAAACACAGCTATGATCGAGTAAAAATGCATGTGTCTTTGTTTCTGTTTGGGGCTTAATAAATGCAGGTTATCTAATAAACAAATTTTTCATTTTATATTCAGAGGCTAAAAGGTTTAGAAAAATAATTACTTTTTAATTTTTAGTCCTTGTGCTTTTTGTAATGTTAAGATAAAAGAAAATGGGACAGTGCATGTGATCAAAGTCAAAGTCAAAGTCAACTTTATTGTCAGAACTGCAATATGTACAGGACATACGGTACACAGGACCGAAATTGCGTTTCTCTCAGTCCCTCGGTGCAACAGTAACCATCTAAACACTAAACACTAAAACATTTAATAAACATAAGCATAAAATAGTAAAAGTGTAACACTGTCCTGAGTTTTTTCATAATAGTATAAAAGTATGAAAATTTACACCAACACTGAAACACCAAACACCCCTAAAACACCAAACACCCAATGAACATAAGCATAAAATGAAATAATAAAAGTGTAATACTGTCCTGAGTTTTTGCATAGTAGTATAAAAAGTATAAAAAGTATATCTATAAAATAAACTGAAGGTTCTAGCATTGACATTTGCAAAGAGTGGCACAGCAGCATATAAGTTAATGTACACAGTATATGTATGAGGTATTTGATGTTGGTATATAGGCAAAGTGGCATATGCAGTGAGGCACATAAGGCACATTTGGCATCCTTAGATAAGGCTAGTCAGAGAATGCTGTATATGTATCTGCAGTAGTGTATATAAAATTAGTGTAAATGTAAACAGTAGTAATAAATGTAAACCGTATTAATAAATGTAAACAGTGAATGTAAACAGTAGTATGACTATAGGCAGTAATGTAATACAAACATTAGTGCAAATATGAGAAGTAGTGCAAACTGAATGAGCACATGACCGAGAGTTTAGTGAATAACCCGTTTGATGACACAGAGTCCAGTGTTAAAAACTTTGTGTTGAGTGGTAATGTGTGAGAAAGTTTTTTGTGTTAAGGCAGTTCAAATGGGAGGGGAGGCAGAGCAGGCAGAGTGTTAGCATTCTGACTGCCTGATGAACAGAGCTGTCTCTCAGTCTACTGGTTCGAGCCTGGAGACTTCTCAGTCTCCTCCCTGATGGCAGCAGTGATGCCATCAGCAGTGATGGTTCTGATGGTTTGACAAAAAGAAAAAGATTAGTACAAATCGAGCATCATTTTTAATCTCTGTGAAAGTAAACCCCTCCTCATTTGGAAACTAAACAAAGAAGTTGTTTAGGATGTGAATTGTCTTGAATTGTCTGCATAATTGTAAGTACCGTAAGCTGAATTGAAAATTAAATTGTCTAAATTTTTAGTGGAGCTCTGTAGGTATAGTATATACCACATTATTATCTTAAACTTATTGTATGGTTGTCCCCTTCCAAAAAAGAAGGGAAAAAAAAGAAAACAAAAGTTGAAAACAAAAATAAAACATTTACCTACCGTATGTAGCATTGTCTCGAACAGATCTGGGTCTATTTTTCATCTCACTGATTATCTTTATTTCCAAAGTATAGAAAATATGAGCTCAGTCAGTGTTTTGTGAGAAATGCGTTTAATGTTCAGCACATCCACACACAGCATTTGCATAAATTTTAGCAACTTCAGTCACAATGTAGTTATTTCAATTTCACATTTAAAATACATTATTGAACTTATCCCTATATGTGATACATATTTCAAAAATGAGGTACAAGGTCAACGCAGCCGTCTACCAGGAAGTTTTAGAACACTTCATGCTTCCTGCTGCTGACCAACTTTTTGGAGCAGTAATCCAGGCAAAAGTAGCCCCAACTAAGTACTGAGTGCTGTACATGCTCATACTTTTCATGTTCATACTTTTCAGTTGACCAACATTTCTAAAAATCCTTTTTTAAATTGGTCTTAATATTCTAAATTTCCAAGATACTGAATTTAGGGTTTTCATTAGTTGTCAGTTCTAGTCATCAACATTAAAACAAATAAACATTTGAAGTATATCAGTCTGTGTGTAATGAATGAATATAATATACAAGTTTTATTTTTTTAATGGAATTACTGAAACAAATCAACTTTTTCACGATATTCTAATTTTATGACCAGCACCTGTATATGTATTTGTGATAAAAAATAAATAAAAATAATAACAATAGGTACCACTAAAGATGATAGAGGAATTATAATAATAATAATAATAATGAATTCAATTTATAACGCACTTTTCATTAATGAAAATCTCAAAGTGCTACAAGGAGCAACAGAATTAAATGTCAATAAAACAAATAATAAAACAATTAAAATCAATAACAATATCAGCTAAGATCAAAAGTAGAATCATGAGGAGGTAGAGTATGCTTGGTCGAAAAGAAAGGTCTTCAAGTCGCTCTTAAAGTCAACCACAGACTGTGGGGCTCTTAGACAGTCAGGAAGAGAGTTCCACAGGCGGGGGGCAGCCACACTGAAAGCCCGGTCTCCCATGGTCCTTAATTTGGTTCTCGGAATGTGAAGGAGATTGCTGTTCTGTGACCGCAGCGAGCGGGTGGATGAGTATGGAATAAGAATATCCTTCAGATAATCTGGTGAAGTTCCGTGTAAGCATTGATGTGTAATGAGAGCAGTTTTGTACTGAATTCTGTAGGTGACAGGAAGCCAATGAAGTTTATGGAGAATGGGCGTAATATATGAATTCTACCGGTACTCATCCTTCTCAGAAGACAGAGAAAAGTTGAATCATAAAGGGATAAATATCTGAAAGTGATGCAGGAAAACTTGAAGCAAATTAAATTTTATTACAGTATTTTTGGCTGAGCGTCTGTTTTTTCTTTATTTTCAAAAATACTTTCAAGAAAGAGACATTTTGTTGAAAAATCCCCTAGAATTCAAGAAAAGTACTCTTTGTGGGCTACTCTGCTTAATGCATTTCTATCATACTCAAACAAAACAAACGCTTGTGCCTTGAAGTGATTGGAAAAAGGGGTGCAGGATAAGATTCAGAAAAAACGAAAAGGGCTTGGCTGATATTTGCTTTCATTCTCTTCCCTTTATCTTCTGCCTGCAGCATACTTGTTTTTCGTGTTGTACTTCATTGTCTGTGTTGCCTGTTGCGTGTTTGTTTGTCCAGCACTTTGGTGTGGACTTGTTCCTGTTTAAAGTGCTTTATAAATAAAATGGTATGGTATGGTATGGTACTTGCCTCAAAAATCATTGGTGCTCATCAGACAGAAGACATGGATTATTGATTAAGGTTGCTGCCTAAGTTTAAGTACTTTGTTTTTGTTCTCAGTTTGGTGGTAATGCTAATTCAGATATTGTGTTTGTTTTTTGAAACTTCAAACCTTGAAGGTTACTGTATATTTACAGTGAGAATTTACAGGTTTTGAGACAAATTCACGTCTTAAAAGTATCACTGTTTTTAACTTACGGACTGCTTACAGTTGATCTAGGCACAGGAATAATAGTTTTTTTGTTTTAATGTTTTATGATGAAAAAAAAAAAGGTTTATCTGGCCATCTCAACTTGTTAAAATAAGAAAATTATTTGGAAAACAGCCAAAATATCAATATCAGTTAACCACTTGCTCCTGCCAAGGTCGGACGCTTCCCCTTCTACTCCGGTTAGCTTTGCTGCTTTGTTTGTCTGTGAAACTGCTTCTGAGCCTCTCTTACATATCTTCAGAACCATAATCATGGACTTATTTGGCCAGTTGGTCCCTCAACACAATTTGATAACATTTCTTCAAAGAGAAAACAGGCTTTAGGCGAGCCGATTTGCCCTGTTGGCATGCACGCAGCGGAATATCTCATCGACTTGAAGACTTGATGATGTGTCTATCTCTGTTGCCATCTGTGAATTTTAAGGATGCATATTTAATTGGATTTACGATAACTGGTTCCTGCTTTTTGGATTTGGCTAGTTGTTGGTTTTATCTACAATCAAGGAAGTCGTTGGCAGCAAATTGAGACCCAATCATGCTGCTTGCCTTTGTGATGGCTTGGTTCGTGCCAGTGTACCCAGACTCAAATGCCTTGGGCAGAATGGATCAGATCTCTGGGATTTTTACTCGGGTACATTTCCATCAGTGTGGCCAAGTAATTTGGACATTTCTGAACTGTTTTTGGACCAACACAGACTCAAGGTAGATGTCATTATGCTCTGCCTGTCCCCAAAGCAACTGTATGTTTATCTGAATCTGGCTCCTCCGGCTGGCCTTGAAGGCCAACTTATCTGAATACGCCTGGAGGACATGGAATCTGATGCTCAACCCTGCCCATCGGGGAATTCCACTGTCAGCCAGAGTGAACCAGCTGAATAAACATTGTCATCATTTCAGGACTCTTGGATTCTCATTAGCGTTGACCTTGGCCATTCCCCGACATCCCTTGATAATATTTATGGATCTCACCGGAGGGAGCTGGCTGATTATTACATCCTTTTCAGAACTCTTACAGTGCCCTCAAGAGCATCCATGGACATTGCTCACCGCTCTCTGTGTCTCCCCCCTCTGTGGAATGTCTACATCACTAATATGCTTATTTGTACTAGGTGTTTTTTAATATTAGTTTTTCTTCTCAGGCAAGAAGAAAGATTTTAATGTGAATTTTTTTCACCTTCAATTCCTAATGTGTCCAGTTTCATTACTTTTTGTGTCTAAACAGATCTCACTTGTAAATGACTAAATAAAGGTTGAATGAATGAATATTTAAGACTCATAAGTAAATTAAAGTGCCATGTGTTATCATTGTACAAACCGGATTCCAAAAAAGTTGGGACACTAAACAAATTGTGAATAAAAACTGAATGCAATGATGTGGAGGTGCCAACATCTAATATTTTATTCAGAATAGAATACAAATCACAGATCAACAGTTTAAACTGAGAGAATGTATCATTTTAAGGGAAAATGTTGTTTCAAAATTTCATGGCGTCAACAAATCCCAAAAAAGTGGGAACAGGTCCATTTTTACCACTGTGTGGCATCCTCCCTTCCTCTTACAACACTCAACAGACCTCAGGGGACAGAGGAGACCAGTTTCTCAAGATTAGAAATAGGAATGCTCTCCCATTCATGTCTAATACAGGCCTCTAACAGTTCAATCGTCTTGGGCCTTCTTTGTTGCACCTTCCTCTTTATGATGCACCAAATGTTCTCTATAGGTGAAAGATCTGGACTGCAGGCTGGCCATTTCAGTACCCGGATCCTTCTCCTACGTAGCCATGATGTTGTGATTGCTGCAGAATGTGGTCTGGCATTATCTTGTTGAAAAATGCAGGGTCTTCCCTGAAAGAGATGACGTCTAGATGGGAGCATATGTTGTTCTAGAACCTGAACATAGTTCTCTGCATTAATGGTGCCTTTCCAGACATGCAAGCTGCCCATGCCACAAGCGCTCATGCAACCCCATACCATCAGTGATGCAGGCTTCTGAACGGAGCGTTGATAACAACTTGGGCTATCCTTGTCCTCTCTGGTCCGGATGACATGGCGTCCCAGTGTTCCATAAAGAACTTCAAATCGTGACTCATCTGACCACAGAACAGTCTTCCATTTTGCCACACTCCATTTTAAATTACCCCTGGCCCAGTGCAAACGTCTGAGCTTGTGGAGCTTGCTTAGAAATGGCTTCCTCTTTGCACTGTAGAGTTTCAGCTGGCAACGGCAGATGGCACGGTGGATTGTGTTCACTGACGATGCTTTCTGGAAGTATTCCTGAGCCCATTCTGTTATTTCCTTGACAGTGGCATTCCTGTTTGAGGTGCAGTGACGTTTAAGGGCCCAGAAATCACTAGCATCCAGTACAGTTTTAAGGCCTTGACCCTTTATGCACAGCGATTGTTCCAGATTCTCTGAATCTTTTGATGATGTTATGCACAGTTAATGATGATAACTTTAAAGTCTTTGCTATTTAACGCTGGGTAACACCATTCTGGTATTGCTGCACTACCTTTCTGCGCAACAATGGTGGAATTGGTGATCTTCTTACCATCCTGGCTTCTGAGAGACACTGACATTCTGAGAAGCTCTTTTTATACCCAGTCATGTTATCAATTGACCTAATTAGTGTTAACTGGTCTTCCAGCTGTTCGTTATATGATCAATTTCCTTTTTCCAGCCACTTATTGCTACTTGTCTCAACTTTTTTGGGATTCACGCTGTCGGATACATGATGGACTCGTGGGGACAGTGGCAACCCATGTGTTTGACCGTCCTGTCTGTCGAAGACGTGGAAGATTTGTGGATTATTGGGATATTGGTGGCAGCTGCTCTGTTTTTTGGCGTGAGCGGAGCTGTCTGTTACTGGAAGATCAGGAAGACTGCGGCGGCTATCGGCGCGCTGGCCAAACTTCCTGATCAGCAAGAATCTCTGATCCGGGCTGTGAGCTCCTCAACCCAGCTGTTGTACGAACTGAACCGCACAATGGGAGCGGCGGTAGACCACCGCGGACCTGCGGTGCGCTTTGGAACTCGTTTACAGCCGCCCGGCATTAATCAGGGCACGGATGGGGGTTCGTAGCTTCGGAACCTCATATGATTCGGCGATTTTGGACCTGAACAGCACCTGGACTTTGGAAGGCTGCAGTCAAAAAGAACACTGTGGCCTGGATTGAAGATAAACAATAACTATCTAATCTAGTTTCTGCACGACCTTGGAAAAAGAAGAAGGCTGTCTGCTGGAAACTATTCTCCTGGAGTGAAGCTGAGAGACATTGCTGACCCCCCCTCCCTCCCCAGAGGTCTCTGGGAGTGCGCTCGGAGGCGCCAAGCTTAACAACTGCTGAACTGTGTTATCTGAGTGCTGCTCACAGACTCTTTTGATCTCCTTGCATGTCGTCAAATCTGCAACAATGTCTTGTCTGGTTGTGCTTATTGCTGATAGAGTTTTTGGGACTTTATCATAGAGTGTCTTAAGGCAATCTTTGATAGATTCTTTTTTTGAATATCACAAATGATACCTATTGTGCTTTTCCTTTTTCCATATCTGTTTGACCTTCATCCGGAGACGGATGAGTGCGGCCGCGCAGAAGAACATGTCATGTGTTTGGAAATGCTGCAGCTTTGCATACTCTCCCTCTTCTGGACGACTGTGTATACATAATCATGTTGTATTAATTAACTGGTGCAATGTTAATAAATAAATCTCTTATCTCTCTTATCTCTCTCTTATTTGTTGACACTGTAAAATTTTGAATCAACATATTTTTCCTTTACATGTTCCATTTACTCAGATTAAACTTGTGATCTGTCATCTATGTTATATTACGAATAAAATATTGACATTTACCATCTCCACATCATTGCACTCAGTTTTTATTCGCAATTAGTTTAGTGTCCCAACTTTTTTGGAATCCGGTTTGTATGTTCCCATACAATGACAAAATTAGTTCTCTGCATTTAACCCATCACACTTGAGATATACACCCAGGTGGCGCAGTGGGCAGCTATGTAAGCGCCCAGGGAGCAATTAAGGATTGGGTGTCTTGCTCAAAGGCACCACGACATGTGAGAATGGCTGGGGATCGACCTGAGACTTTCAGGTCTCGAGTCAGCTGCCCTGCCTCTCCCCCATCTCAGCTCCTAAAAATCTGAGGTTAATAGTTTTTAGTTATTCCTCTACCTCAAATACAGTGCCTCTGTATGTTGTCCCTAGACATGCTCACTGTCCTTTCGTCCCCCCCACCCACCCCACACAACATTATGTGCTTATGTGCGAGATTTTTTTTTCCATTATCACGCTGTTGACATTCAACCAAAGATTAAGAGCATTTTAGGATATTTTTTTTGTCTCCAAACCCTATGTGTCATTTTTCACCACTTTTTTATGTCTGTCCAAACAGGTCTCACTTGTAAATGAGTCTTCGATGCTCAATGTGACTTATCTGTATAAATAATTATCTGTATAAATAAAGGTTGAATTGAATTATCTTGAACTATATTAACCTTCATCTGCTCTTAGTTTTAGGCTTTTTTTAATTTTTTTAAATACAAAGTTCAATCGATTACAGCAAACTACAGTGTGTTCAGTTAAATGCAGTTGATTTCTATTGCACCAAGTCACAACAGAATTGTTTCAGGGCACTATAAAAAACATTCACGTACATAAAAAGTTATTAGTAAAATTTTTCTAAGGAAGCCAGCAGATTGTGTTGAATCTTCACTTTGTTGCAGTCTCTTATCCTGAGCAATCACAAAGGCAACAGTGGAAAGGAAAGACTCCCTTTTAACAGGAGAAACCTTCATCAGAACCAGGCTCAGGACGAGTGGCCATCTGCTTTGACTGGCTGGGTTTGAGAGGAACAGGAAGGAGAAACAAACAAACACAGAATGACAGGCCCAGGTGTAGGTGCAGGTGTACCTCCTATTGTAAGAAGAAAAAAAAACATAAATACAAACTGGTAGAGTAGAGCAAGTAAAGACGGCAGCAGAGTGAAGACATGTGATCAATATGTCCTCCAGCAGTCTACGGTAAGCCTATAGCAGTATAATTAAGGGATAGCTCAGGAAACCCAACCCAAACTATAGGATTTACCAAAAAGGAAAGTCTTAAGCCCAGTTTTAAAACTGGACAATGTGTCAGCCTCATGGACAGAAACTGGAAGTTGGTTCCACAAGAGAGGAGCCTGATAACTGAAAGATCTTCCTCCCATTCTACTTTTGGAAACTCTAGGAACCACAAGTAAACCTGCAATCTGAGAGCAAAATGTTCTGTTGGGAAAATGTGGAATACGGTAATAAGATCTGTAATTTAAGATGGAGCTAGGTTCTTGAGCTTTGTAGGTTAGTACCTAAACAGAATAAAGTACAAAGTTAATTATTATACTGAAAAATTACACTACATCCTCATGCAACTGTGTTAGCACAAGGACGCTCTTTGTTCTGTTTAGGTACTTTAGGTACAATAAGAGGTAAGATTTTGAATTCAATTCTAGATTTGACAGGGAGCCAATGGAGAGAAGCTAAAACAACAGATATGATCTCTTCTATTATCTCATTAAGCTCTGGCAGCAGCATTTTGGATCAAATGACGAGACAGTTCTTTTGAAGACCCAGATAATAAACAACTGCAATAGTCCATCCTAGATGTGATAAATGCATGAACCTGTTTTTCTGCATCATTTATGGACAAGGTGTTTCTAATCTCAGATATATTGTGACCAAAGGAAGTCCACTTGATTTTATCTTAACAAAATTTAGTGTTTAGTTTCTTCAATGAACAATGACATTTCTTTTAAAATATCAGTATGTTTTCTTTGAGCTGGGGATTTATCACAGTCTTTAATTTCATAACTTGTTTCCTTTGGAGATGTAAATTAATTGGTAAGATAAACTGCATACTAAACTATACGTAAGACTCTCTGCACAAATTTACTGATATATTATACTGTAATGACCCTGCTGTTGAAAAGCATCTACATTAATTATGGCTGCAATTACAAACATGCGTTTGCTTCCTGTTATTCATTCATGGTGTCAAAGTCTGCCGAGCTTTATGGTATAATTAGCCACACTGCAAAAAAGGAACGTGTATATACATTACAGCAGTTAATTACCGTACATTTGTCTCTGAAATGTTTGTATTGAAAAGCTGCATTAGAGCACCGAGTCATAATTAATTTATCTTGTTAAAATGATTTTGTTTCATGAATCATGACACTTAAAGAATACTGAAGAATTCAATTGTCTGCCTCGCTGATCATTAAAGTTTTGCAGAGAACAAGTGAACATTTGATCATGTTCATACTAAGCAGTCTTCTGGGATAACGTATCCTGGTACTTACCTTCAACGATTTTACAGGCTAATAAAACTAATTAACATGCACACAATGGTGGCTGGTCAAAGCTGTTTAGTAATAAGTACCGATAATACAGTTTTGTGATCAAAGTACCGGTAAATCGAAGTGAATGTATTTTAATTTTCTTCAAGTATGCCGATAGCCTTTTGATGTAATGTGGATTACAAAGAGCGTCCTTGTGCTAACACAGTTGCATGAGGATGTAGTGTAATTTTTCAGTATAATAATTAACTTTGTACTTTATTCTGTTTAGGTACTGGGGAATCTGCAAGCAGACCATATCAAAGGATTGGGCGGTGGACGGCGTTTAGAGGGGAAGGTGGATGAGATGTTGAGCGAGGTCTTTGTTTCTGTGTGAAAGGATCAGAGGAGGTAAGTGGGTAACCACTCAGTATTATCAAATTTCATAGTAAGATGTCTTTAAGTTCCTCTAGTACCAATAAATGAAAACAAATGGAAAGTTGTACGTTACTGTCCAGTGTTTCCCCTACGTTACTTGCCTTGGGAGGGCACTCGTCTCCTCTGTTTATTGACTGGTGTGGGATGTTTAGTGTAGTGCTATGTTATTGTTGCACGCGGTTGTCGTTGTTTGGCGTCTGAGCTGAACTGCTACAATCTCTGCTAGTGGCAGAGTTGCGTGGGGGATTGGTAGAACAGGTGTTCGATTCTGTTGACAGGGCAGGGTGTCCTCCTTGAATAATGGTAGTGGAAACACTGCTGTCTATAATGCAAACTTCTTAACTGTGACCTTGCTGTAACTTTTGACTGTGTTTGTCATTTTAATGAAGTAGCACACACATTGTCTGCTGCAGTCTTAAAGGCATGCATGTTTTTTTTTTTCTGGACTTCATTAAACAAATGAACTCTTGGCTATTCTACTTTAACATCTACTGTGAAAAATGGCTTGCTTTTACTTGTTTGATGAAATTCTTGAAAACTAATTTAGCCTTAATTCTTTTGTCTATGAATTACTGTAGCTTTGATTGTATTAGAAAGGCAGAGGCTCCCAACTAGGATTGTGTGTATTGGCTTGTATAGCCCAACTAACTGGGTGTCTGTTTGTGGAGACTAAAGCAAATGTCTGCACCATTATTATTTGTTACAGATAATAATAACCGTATTCTGTACCACTGATGATGTCTGTTTTGTTATAATTCACTTTCATTTGGGGTGCCTGTTTATGCATTCATCAAATAGCTCCTTTTAGTTGTGTGGAGTTTAGTGAGGATATTTGACAGAAATATGATACTGTAGTACAATCTGGTTTGATAATGACAATATAATGCGGTTAATTTATTCTGTTATATTTTTGGTTGCATGTTTCATCGCAATCACATTTGTCTACTCTCACAGTTAGGCTCATGAGCTATATTCTTGTTGTAAATTAAGACAGATCCCAGAAAGAAGAGACATTCAGCGAGAGATGTTTAATAAATAAACAGAAAATGTCTAGTCAGTTTGATAGTACCACGAAACAGAGTCCTTTATGTGCACAAAGAACCCCGCAAGGTTGGAATGGTATCTGCTCAAGATGTCTTCAAGGTTTGAAAGTTATTTATTAAAATTTTTTTTAGCTTGCTCCTCTCTGACCAGTCAAGATAAAGTTGAAAAATCTGCAGATATAGTTACATCTTCAAACTGCAAAGAACATGAGGAATGGTGTGATTTGGGCATTGGGATCTGTAATATCATTCTGACATTCTCTACATGAATGCTCCTACAAGCACCCTGCGGATGTTGTCTATCATGGTGCACTAAGATTCATAACTGGTTGTGATTATCGTACCCACCACTGCACCCTGTATTCACTGGTTAACTGGACATCATTAACCTCACGCAGACTCTTCCACTGGTACATTTTCATCTTTAAATCACTTCTTGGTCTGCTGCCCTCATACATCTCCTCCTACATGTCTTTACGTGAGTGCAGCTACAGTGTGCGCTCTCAGGACATGATTACCTGCAGTGTTCCGTCAGTGAGGACTGAACTTGGAAAAAGGGCCTTCTCCTACTCCGCTCCTGCTTCATGGAATATCTTACAAAAAGATCTGAAGCTCTCGACCTTGACTTCTCTAAATGGTTTTCAGAATCTGTTGGAATCCTGGCAAAAACCAATGCAGATTTGTTCCTGTCTTTGATTTTATACGTCTACCTTATAATGTTTTGCTAGTTTTTTGATACTTTGTTAAAAAAAAAAAAAACTTTCTTTTGTTTTTTTCTCTCTTTTGTTTTCTATTGTTTATTGTTTGTTTGTTTATTGTTTATTGTTTAAGGAAATTCTACCACTGCTGTTCATTGTTCTTTAGTTTTAGCAGGTCGCTTTCGTAAATGAGCCCATGAGGTTCAAAAGATTTACCTGACTAAATAAAGGTTGAATGAATGAATCTTAAAATATTAATAAAAAATTATATTTGAAATAAATATTTCCATTTTTGTCGCATAAATTGTCAGTAAACTTTGATGAACAATCACTTCCCAAATCTGTAAGAGATGCACTTGTTCATATTTTGTTCGAAGTAGCCATGTTTACATGGTCCAGATTCCTGTTGCAGTAGTGATGCCATGAAGCACTAAATCCTAACGCAGCATGACTGTTTCCAGTGTTTACTCCTTTGAGCTCAGCCACACATAAATACACACTTCTTATGTTTTTAAGCACCTGGCTTGACCTGCCTCAAACAATCCATTTATTTTTCTTTTGTGTCCTCTCATTCGAGTCATAGTTGTCTTAATCTCCCAGCAGACCTCAGCTGTAAGCTTTACGGTAATGACTTGCTTAATCCTCCATGGTAAAGCACACGAGGCATTAACCTCAAAGCAGTTTATTCACTTACTGGCTGCCTCTGAACAAAGCAGTATGATTGTGTGTGGTGCAGATTTACCGGTATGCGTTGGTTTGTAGTGTTGAAGATCTGGTAGCTGGCCATCTGTCGGTCCTTAAAAAGAACACAGGTAAAGCTGGTTTTATGTTGTTTGCAGGTTTAAACATTAATATCTTGTTTGGTTATAACTACCGGTAGATGCAACTTCTTCAGGATAACACTGTTTGAATTTTGTTAGATATTTAAATAAGCAGTAACACATTTTCAACAAGCATGTCTGATGCATCATTTTGAAGGGGTTGGGGGTGCGGGAACAAGGCTAAAGTAATTTTCATCAGCATCAAACATCCAAAACATATCCTGATGCATGCTCAATAATTCAGGTAAAAAAAAATCGAACAAAGTAAGGTCAGGTCCTCTGGTCCTCTGGACGGATTCTTCTTGCTGATATTGTTGAACCATTTCGTCTTTCATCCAAAACACTCCGCCAGTCGAGGAGTGACTATAGAGTCGTAGTCAGGGGGCATTAACGATTGGTCGTTAGGCCGATCGTTCTGCTTTATCATGTGAACATCTAGTTTTGGCTGTCACCAGCAAACTGGTTGATCCACTATGAGAAGATGCTATTTATCAGAGTCGGAGTCAGAGAGTCTTTATTGTCATTTGCACCGCATGTGGTACATGTGATGAAAACGAGATTATGTACACGGGGTCCCAGTTACATCCAACAACAAATGCAAGAGAAAAACAGTAATAACATCTAGAATTAACTAAGAAAAACATCAACTAGTAATACACTAAGCCTAATATAGTGGAAATAAACAGCAGCACGAACATGAGTTTGTATGAGCAGATGGTCACAGATGAACACAGCAACAAGAAAACAGATCAGCATCAGTATGATGTGATATTTTGCAGTGTTTATTTTTTATTTTATTTTTATTTATTCATGAGTCTAACAGCCTCAGGGTAGAAGCTGTTCCTCAGTCTAGTGGTTCTACATTTGATGCTCCTCAACCTCCGTCCTGAGGGGAGTGGGGCAAAGAGTGAGTGTGCTGGGTGAGTGAGGTCTTTCATGATGCAGGTGGCTCTTTTCCTGCATCTGGAGGTGTAAATGTCTGTGATGGTGGGGAGACTGACTCCAACAGACTTCTGTGCAGCCTTCACCACTCTCTGTAGAGCTTTCCTCTCTTCAACTGTGCAGCCTCCATGCCACACGTTGATGCTGGAGCACAGGACGCTCTCCACTGCACACCTGTAGAACGAGGTGAGAACTGGGCTGCTCAGACCAGCACGTCTCAGCCGTCTGAGGAAGTAGAGTCTCTGATGACCTTTCTTGATCAGGCTGGTGGTGTTGTTGCTCCAGCTGAGGTTATCATTCATGTGTACACCCAAGTATTTGTAGCTGGAGACCACTTCCACTGCAGACCCACCTATTTTCAGTGGGGCGTGGGTGTGTTTGTTCCTTCTGAAGTCCACAATCATCTCCTTTGTCTTCTTCACATTCATGTGAAGATTATTCTCTTTGCACCAGCTCTCCAGGTGTTCCACCTCCTGTCTGTAGCTGGACTCATCATTGTTTGTGATGCATCCCACCACCGCTGTATCATCTGCAAACTTAACAATATGACAGCCTGGAAGTGTGGCTGTACAATCATATGTGAGCAGAGTGAACAGAAGGGGGCTCAGCACACATCCTTGAGGAGAGCCAGTGCTGAGGGTTATGGTGGAGGAGGAGA
Organism: Garcialebias charrua; assembly: GCA_038048925.1. Classification (NCBI taxonomy): domain Eukaryota; kingdom Metazoa; phylum Chordata; class Actinopteri; order Cyprinodontiformes; family Rivulidae; genus Garcialebias; species Garcialebias charrua. The sequence continues at coordinate 18,456 of JBBPBX010029778.1, forward strand.
AGTTGTGGATCTTCACGGACTGTGGTCTGTCTGTTAAGAAGTCTAGTACCCAGTTACAAATGGAGGGGCTTAGTCCAAGTGTAGATAGTTTGTCTATCAGAGTTTGGGGGATCATGGTGTTGAAGGCAGATGTGAAGTCCACGAAGAGCAGACGCACGTATGAGTCCTTCTGATCCAGGTGGGTGAGAGCAGTGTGGACCACGGAAGAAATGGCGTCCTCTGTTGATCGGTTCTCGCGGTATGCGTATTGATGAGGGTCCTCGTTGATGTTGACGGTTGCCTTGATGTGGGTTATGACGAGTTTACTGCAGCTCCTCGACTGATGGAGTCTTCTGGATAAAATATGAAACGTTTCAAGAAGAAGAGTCCGTCCAGAGGACCTGACTTGATTTTGTTAGATCCAAAAAAGTAGCTTCTGTCGTACCCTGATGCTGTCGTAGCATTTAGCGAAAAGTAAAGCTACGTTGAACCTACAAAATGAAGATTTTTACCAGTAATGAAATACAAACTCAGTTTTTTAAATTAATACATAGTCATATTTTCTTTTTTTTTCATTTATTCATTCGTTCATTTTAAAATACAAAAAAAATGTTTACAATAAAAAACACAATTAATACACAAATCAAAATGAAAAGAAGCAGAAGAAGAATAAATCTTATAATGGCTGCTCCTTTTTTTCCTCAAAATATTTAAAACAAAATATAATATAAAATAAAAGAAATACTAAAAAAAATACGTCAGCTCAAACAGCAGTTTCGTTAAATTAAATTATACACGATCATATATTTTCAAAAAACTAGTTTTAACCCTTCTCTTAAATATACACAGAGATCTGATTTTTTTAAAAGTCATCCTCTAAACCATTCCATAAACTTATACCCTGGATTGAAGTACATCTCTCTTTCAAACAGGTTCGAAACCATGGCTTCATAAACAGTTCTATTCCCTTTAAAAAATAATAACTCTCTCTTTTAACAAAGTTAATTTGAATGTTAGAAGGTAATATGTTTTTGTGGGCCTTATACATAAATATTAAAATGTGATAATCAACCAATTCATAGAATTTCAAAATTTTCAATTTACAAAACAATATATGTGATGGATGGGTGTAATCTTTTCTAGTGATAATTCTTATAGCTCTTTTCTTGTAAAATAAAGACCGGATTTGTGATTGTCTTACAAGCTTTACCCCAAACTTCAATACAGTAAATCAAATGAGGAAGAATTAATGTATTATATAACAAAAACAGGGCTTTGTCATTAAATAACGCCTTCACTTTATATAGTATTCCAATAGATTTAGAGATTTTTGTTCGTAAGTAATTAATGTGAGTTCTCCATATATTTTAGTTAAGAAATGTTTTGTTATTCAACAACTCTTTTATACTTTTTAGTTACCGTATCTATACTGTATACAGTAAGGAAAATAAGTATTTGAACACCCTGTGACTTTGCAATTTCTCCCACTTAGAAATCATGGAGGGGTCTGAAATTTTCATCTTAGGTGCATGTCCACTGTGAAAGACATAATCTAAAAAATAAAATAAAATCCAGAAATCACAATGTATGATTTTTAAAAATAATTTATTTGTGTGTTACTGCTGCAAATAAGTATTTGAACACCTGCCAATCAGCAACAATTCTGGCCCTCAAAGACCTGTTAGTCCGCCTCTAAAAAGTCCACCGTCACTCCACTTATTATTCTAAATTAGAAGCACTTGTTTCGTTAGCTGCATAAAGACACCTGTCCATTCCACACAATCAGTAAGACTCCAACTACTAACATGGCTAAGACCAAAGAGCTGTCCAAAGACACCAGAGACAAAATTGTAGACCTCCACAAGGCTAGAACGGACTACGGGGCAATTGCCAAGCAGCTTGTTGAAAAAACATCAACTGTTGGAGCAATTATTAGAAAATGGAAGAAGCTAAACATGACTGTCAATCTCCCTCGGACTGGGGCTCCATGCAAGATCTCACCTCGTGCATCAGTGACCCTAAGAAAGGTGAGGAATCAGCCCAGAACTACACAGGAGGAGCTGGTCAATGATCTGAAGAGAGCTGGCACCACTGTTTCCAGGGTTTCTGTGGGTAATACACTAAGATGTCATAGTTTAAAATCATGCATAGCATGGAAGGTTCCCCTGCTTGAATCGGCACACGTCCAGGCCCGTCTTAAATTTGCCTATGACCATTTGGATGATCCAGAGGAGTCATGGGAGAAAAAGGTTATGTGGTCAGATGAGACCAAAATAGAACTTTTTGGTCTTAATTCCACTCGCCGTGTTTGGAGGACTAAGAATGATGAGTACCATCCCAAAAACATCATCCCTACTGTGAAGCATGGGGGTGGAAGCATCATGCTTTGGGGTGTTTTTCTGCACATGGGACAGGACGACTGCACTGTATACTGTACATAGTTCCCATGTGACGTCACATCTGTGGGTTGTCCTTTATGACCCTCCCACATGTAGGCTATGCTGCATTTGGAGCGCATTCTGATAGATGTCCATTTTTCACGTTGTTTTTTTTGTTAATTTCTAATTAATTGCAATGGTTACTTCGTGTTGTGTCAGTCGGTGTTCCAGTCGGGTAGACGTTTGGGCAACGCGCAGGTTTCAGTTAATCAAAAAAAAAGAAAACGTGAAGGATTTATCTCATCGGAGAAACTGGACAACAGCTCCTCCTGCTCTGAGTCTGGCTTGGATCTGCTCTGGAAGACGTCGTACTTTTGGCCGGTAAACAAAATATTCTACATTAATCATTTTGTGAAACTATGTCAGAACAATGTTAGAGTACAACTGTCTGTGTGTTAGAGCTGGGTTTTTTTTTTTTTCATTATTTAGCAAACCGTCTTGCATGCTGTTAGCTTAGCATCTCGCTAACGCGACAATGGCCTCCTCTGCTCCTCACGGTCCACCAGACCGTCCCAGTTGGAGAAGGGGGACGGGAGCCAAGTCGTGCGGGCGACGCGTCGGTCCCATGGGACGTGGACGTGCCTCCGCGGCCGCCTCAGCGGATGCACGCCGTCCGACCTGAGCTCCGGCGAGCCACGCTCCAGATGCTAACAACATGCTAACTTCCAACACGGTAAGACTCAAAGCGCTGGTTCTGGTCTGTGTTGAGCTTGGACTGTTGGCTGTGTGTTATTTTAGTTAAACCTTTTTTTAGCTGGTTAGATCTGATTGAGACAGTTTACACATCTTTTTTGGATTTAAAGCTGTGAAGTCAGTGTGTTGTGAAGCCGGTCTGCGCTCGCTCCTTGTATTAATTAAATAATTAATGATATCGGAGTAACTACTTTGTGACAAGTTGTCTGATTCGTCTGCCATGATTTCTTTCTCAAACTCATTTAAATCGACCACTGCCAGTTTGCTCTTGTTCCTTGGTAAAGCTGTGGTAGCTCGTGTTATTGATATCTATGGTCCGTATAATTTGCTCTGCTAGTTCGCCATCTTGCCTTCTTCTGCCTACAGATGTGGTGCGAAAACCGGTTTGCACAATACTGGGGGCGTGTCTGGGAACTATGTATTGAGGAGAGGATGATCAAGGCCATGTATTGTGAGAGTTTGGGGAAAACCTTCCCTCAGTTAGAGCATTGAAGATGGGTCGTGGCTGGGTCTTCCATCATGACAATGACCTGAAGCACACAGCCAGGAGAACCAAGGAGTGGCTCCGTAAGAAGCACATCAAGATTCTGGAGTGGCCTAGCCAAGCTCCAGACCTAAAGCCTATAGAAAATCTTTGGAGGGAGCTCAAACTCTGTGTTTCTCAGCTCAATTACAGTAAAACAAAAAGAAAAAAGTTTTTAGTAGCTAATGCTTTTTTATGATTTTCTTTACATCTAATTGTAGAAAAGACATCTTGTTTGTTTTATTGCACATCGTGAAATAAAAATGCCTTTTCCTCATTTGTTTCCTTGGATTTGTCGTCATTCACAGTAGCATACCGTATTTTTCGGATTATAGGTCGCACCGGAATATAGGTCACAGTGTCCAATTATTGCCAAAAAATTGGAAAAATCCATAAATAGGTCGCACCGGTTTATAGGTCGCACCTACGTCACCGCCGACGTAACGCGTCATCCACTGCTGACGCGCCGCATGACCGCTGAGTCAACCCGGAAATATGGACCGAGTGTTTAGCTCTGCTGCTAATGTCTGCCAGAAGCTAACACGAGACGAGTCCGCCTCTCAGAAAACACGAATAAAAAAATCGAATTTTATGTCAAATGTTTTCTCCAGGACATAGTTAAGTACATTAGAGCCTTATAATTACTCTGTAAGCAGAAATAAATATACACCGATTGGTTTCGAAGCAATTTATAACATAAAGAGAAGCTAACAGAAGCTAACACGAGACGAGTCCGCCTCTCAGAACACGAATAAAAAATTGAATTTTAAGTCAAATGTTTTCTATAGACCATAGTTACGTACATTAATGTCTTATAATTTACACTCTGTAAGCAGAAAAAATATACACCGAGTGGTTTAGAAGTTATTTATAAGCAAACAGAAGTAAACTGAAATAAAAATAAAAAAAACACGGGAAGTCCGCCTCTCAGAACACGAATAAAAAATCAAATTTTAAGTCAAATGTTTTCTATAGACCATAGTTACGTACATTAATGTCTTATAATTTACACTCTGTAAGCAGAAAAAATATACACCGAGTGGTTTAGAAGTTATTTATAAGCAAACAGAAGTAAACTGAAATAAAAAATGAAAAACACGGGAAGTCTGCCTCTCAGAACACGAATTAAAAAATCGAATTTTAAGTCAAATGTTTTCTATAGACCATAGTTACGTACATTAAAGCTCATATAATTACACTCTGTAAGCAGAAAAAATATAAACCGATTGGTTTCGAAGCTATTTATAACAAACAGAAATACAACCACAAGCTAACAAGAGCTACCGTATGCTAATAAAAGATTGTTTTATTTTATTTTAATCTCAAACATCTAATAAAGCTACTCACTTGTAAACGTCCACATTGTGATTCCATTCTGTAAGTTTCAGAAAAATCCGCTGAGTGGTTCTTGACTTATCTTGCAAATAAACAGCTAAGAAACACAGAGCTAACGGCTACATCCAGACCAGGAGGCCGACAGAATCAGTCAGAGCAGAGGAGCTTTTTTTCAGACACATGAGCTGGAAACGGTCTTCTTCTTCTTCTTGGGTCGGTGTACTCCTCTGGAAGTGGTACTGCACAGCGCCCCTAGCGGCCGAAAGTGGTACTGCACCATTTTCTGCCAAAGCGAAAAAGGTTCATATCTATGTTAAAAATTGGTCTCAAAATATGGGAAAAAAAATCCATAAATAGGTTGCACTGGTGTATAGGTCGCAGGCCTTGGAAAAACCGTAAAAGGTGTGACCTATAATCCGAAAAATACGGTAATCAAATTCAAAACCATAATAGACACTCACAGTACATGCACGCACGCACATACACACACACACACACACGCACGCACGCACACACACACACACTATACACATCTTTTTCATGTGCTAAGACGCCTCTAAGCTTCAGTGTAAGCTGATTATTAACTGGCAGTATTAAACTGGTACTTTGCACCAGTGGATGAGCTCAGTTGAACACTAAAAATCTTAGTTCAGGCTTCATCACTTGAACTTCAAACATGCAGGATGTATGTTTGAGACACTTTGGGTTTTATTGCTGTGATGTTTGTTTGATTTTTACATCAGATAAGAGAGTTCACAATTCTCCCACTCACCCAACCCAGCCCCATTGTAATTTTTATATTGTGGCAATCGCCAAAACACATCTCTTGAAAAATAGTCATTGAAGATGAATGCCGTTAACAACAATGCTCAGCACAAAGCAGGAAATTGCTCAGTCCATTCTCATTAACAGATCGCTAGACAATCGTCATAGAAATTATGGTTACAAGTCTGTGGTTTCACAGCTCATTTCACTCTGGATTGTCTCCATCTCATCTCCATTCATCCCCAGCATCTGCTTTCCTCCTTAATGTCAAATCATGGCTCTAGAATGAGCTGCATTACTGGAGGTAATGCTTCTGAGTGAAAATGAACACAATGCTTTGCACCATATTTTCAAGGATCACTCAATTGAATAGACTTAACGAAAAACTGCTGGCCTAAAAAAGCTGAGAAGAGCAGCAATTGTTACCATGAATGTCCTTTTGTCTTGAGATCCAGTAATCGTTTTAAAGAGGGCTCAGGCAGCACACTGTCCACACCCAGTGGAGCTCAGGGGTGAACCGCGGACCATCAAGTGAGCACCCCCAGATCAGGGTCACTCAAGGACAAAATGGTTTTACAGGATTCTTGTCATGTGGAGAAAAAAAATCATCAACATTTCATCAAGTACTAAATCTATGACCATTTGTAATAAATAGCTTCTAAAATGTAACATTGTATGACTTTGATGCTGTTATTGCTGTATTAAATGTAAACTGATGAGTTTAGGGTTTTGTATTTGTTTATTTTTTGTCTATCTTAAGCAAAGGTGGGCACATGACCGCTAGGGACCGCTAATGCGCTAATCCGCTTACAGCGGACCAAACGTTTTTGTCAGCGTAACAGCGGAGTGACTAACTTTTATAATTCATAAGCGGATTTGTGCTATTTTTATTTAAAATGCAGTACCGCTAATAACTAATTATCTATCAGTAAAAACGAAAAAACTTATTTACAGGCTCTTATGCTAGCTCCGTAGCTGCTTGTTTTACCTTTTTCCTCCCTTCACCGTAAAGAGCAGAGAGGAGGGAGGGTTGGAGGGGGAGCAGAGGGGAGAACAGACGCGGATCTACCATGTAGGCAAATGATGCCGTTGCTTGGGGCCCCAAATCAGCAGGGGCCCCGCCCCGGCCAGTCACCTACATCACTAACATTGCTCATGCTTGTTAATGTACATTTAACATAAAAATAATTATAGTTACAATGAAAACGATCATTAAATACGCAATACAAAAACCGGTCGATTTCTGTATCCCCCTACTAAAAATGGACTATTCCATCTTGACATCTTCCGGGTCAGAGGTGAACTCGGGTGCTAACGTTTATGGCTAGCTCGTTGTGCTTGGTCTCTTCATAAATCCGCAGAGAACCCCGCTGTTTCAAGCCAAATTAACGCGGCCGGAGGATTGTATTGTGTGTTTTGTGTCCACCACTCGACGGTGAGTCGTTTGTTTTATGTATTTGGGTTCTTTTTATGTAGAAATGTGGTGGCGACACGCCCGTGTATTTGAGATTTAAAAGTGGTCTTAGGGATTAAAAGATCATTCTCATTTTGTTAATTTCGTGGCCGAATAGAATATATGTACGTAAAGTATTAAATAAATCCTTTGATTTTTGTAATTTCATCCTTTTAGGATCATTTTAGTTACTTTTCATTAAATCTGTTGACTGCCTATAGAATTTTGGAATTGGTTTAATTTATTTTTCGGTTGCGCAACAAAAAAGAAATTACTATTTGTTTTTTGAAACAATATTGAAGTAAATTAAGCTTAATTGACTCTTATATGAATTAAACTTGGATACAACTTGGAAGTGCACTTTAAAACTTGATCTCTAACTTTAATTTTACCTGTACTGTTGATGTGGTCTTTGAATTGAAGTTATAATAATAATAATGTAATAAACTTTATTTGTATAGCACCTTCCTGCAATGCCTTGCATTGACCAAGGTGCTTAACAGATATAGGATAATCTAAAAAAATAAATACAAAGTATGTGCATGTGTAATGAAGAATATAATCTGTTAATACATGTAAAGTTTTTTTTTTTAAATGTTTGTTGCTCTTTTTGCCAACTGTGATGTTTCTTCTGTCCAGGACTGTAAATATCCAGGTGGGTCAGGAGGAGTTAATGGGAAGCTGCTGCTGTGACGTAAGAGGTAGGATAAAGGTGTATAACAGTTCATGCACCGCTAGTTGGCAGTCTAGTGCAAATATTGCATAACTTGTTGGCTAGCAATTGTTGAATTTAATTAGCGGTTTAGAATTTAGCTTCCCCTAATTTTCACAAGTCATTAGTGCTTTTGAAATTGCGGACCTAAATAAATAAATTAGTGCTTTAGAAATATCGGAACTAATTTTTGGATTAGCGCTGCCCAGCACTGATCTTAAGGAAAGAGTGTTATTTTAGAACTTGAACTTTTGTATAGGGTTTTTCTTTTCTATTTACAGTATTGGATAAAATACAGTGTGGTTCTATAGCACAGTTCAAAATGGTATTTTACTTTCCATTTGTGTCTATTGTAAAATGAATCCCAATTCACGTCATTACCATGTCCTCATCTAATTAAGAGCTCAAACACAAAGAGTGTCGTTGGTGGGTAGTGAGCTGTCTTTTTAATAAAATGTGTACAGGTACCTGTACTTGTATTGTGGTGGTTTGTAAAGTCCATCCATCTATTATGTTAAACTGCATCTTCCTTTTAGGCTAGGGACAATTAGAGTTATCACTAAGCCTAACATGCATGTTTTTGGTCTGTGAGAGGAAACGGGAGTATCTGGAAAACCCACGCATGCACGGAGAGAACATGCAAACTCCAACCAGAAAGGTCCTCCAGCCAGGATTTGTACCGGTGACCTTCTTGCTGAGAGAGGGCGGCTCTAACCAACTGTGCCACCGTGCCACCCACTAAAGTCATGAATTTAAAGTTTTATGTGAATGAAACTGCAAAAATTTATGTAAAAATTAAATGTTTTGAAATGTACAAATAATTTCTTAATTTCTTCCAAGTTATCACTCTGATTTATTTTGAGGCTGAATAAAAATCTTAGCATCAAACAACCTTTATCTGCAATAGACTTTATTTTTCCAACAGGGAACATACACCGGTAGTCTGAAAAGCTGCTTTTGTTTTTCAGATTTTTTCTTACATAATCTGTCAAGCATGAGGGACTGTTATCCTCCAACAGGATTGTCCGTCACTTTCTGTTAATATACTTTTTATATTTTTTACATATACTTTTTATTTTTTTTACATACAGTCTATTTTTCATGTTAGTGTTTGTCTTCAACATCAAAGTATAACTGGCAGAGCGATTGTATCAGAGCAAAACCTCCTGAACACATCTGGTAACCACTGGATTACAAAAAGATTTATATCACATCAACTAGTAAAGGTAAAGGAGAGTCGTATGTTAATAAGCTTTTCCTTCTCTTTTATTTGTATAGCCGATGTTGAAGTATTATGGAACCTAAAATTATTTTTAAAGGTTTATTAGCAGATTAATGTCATGCTTGGAAATTGATTATCTGAGTATTTGTTTATTTGAGGATCCCCATGAAGCCTGGTTTATACATCTTGTCTCACGTCTTTTACCCCCAGTTGAGTGAAAAAAGTTGCGCAACTTCCGTCTGCACTCCCGCTGTGATCCCCCGGTGACAGGCTGACAGCCATCTTGTACATGGCCCCCAGTAAGAACTGCAAGACGCGGAGGATGCGGCTCGCAGCGTGTGATTTGTTCAAAGTTTGTGGGCGTTTTTTGTTTGGATGTCCATATATGGTGTATGACACCGCTACCCGCTACTCTTTTAGAAGCCAGTTTTTGTTTTTGCTTTCACCATTATACCTGTCTTTGCAATGGCTGGACACGTACATTAAACACCGGGGGACGACTACAAACATTACAACAGCCAACATAAGAAAAAATGGACCTTGAAATAGCAACAAGCCTCGGTGGCTCACTGGAAACGCGTAGGGTTTCCGCTCCAAAGCTTTTCTCGACTCGGGTTCGAATCTCACCTGGTTGAAGTTATTTTACGTTTGTCTTTTATTGGATAAAAAAAAGGAGTTAATATGCCTGTGGTTAACACAAAATCCTTTTTTTTTAATCCAATAAAAGACAAACGTAAAATAACTTCAACCAGGTGAGATTCGAACCCGAGTCGAGAAAAGCTTTGGAGCGGAAACCCTACGCGTTTCCAGTGAGTCACTGAGGCGTGTTGCTATTTTAAGGTTGTTTTAAACAATCTGCCCCCCATAAAATCCTGGCTACGCCCATGATAACGGACTCACAAATCGCGGTAATGGAGCCTATCATTTTAAATCCGTTTGTCCTGATAAAATATGCAGTGGGAGTGCGCGTGACGTATGCAGTGGGAGGGAAGAGGGAGGAATTATCCCCACGTCTTTTAGAAGTATGAACACTCAATGCGGTCGGTGACACGCACGCAATTACGTCATCGCTGGGTTCACTCAACGGGTGGTAAAAGACGTGCGACAAGAAGTATAAACCAGACTTGAGTTTCTTGAGACTATTTTTCCTGGGGTCCACATTTAAAACATAGCAGTTAAATCAAGCTTTTAAAAACATGCAAAAATACATAATAAAATACCTAAGATAAAAACAAATTCACAATATAAAAATTCAAACCAACCATCTCAATAACATTTTACAAGCATTACAAAATGACAAAATACTTTTAAACACACAGGAATTAAAAACGCAACAATTCACCAATTCCAGCATTAACAATTTTCATTTCCATTGTAAATGTATCAATTAATTCGATTTTATTTCACTATCTATTATAGATTTTTTAAGATTCTTTTTAAAATGAACATGATTAGCAATTAATGTAATTACAGAAGGAAGCATGTTCCAATAAGAAATACCGGTAGCTCAATACACCGCTGTTCTTCTGACTAGAAAGTCAAAGTCAACTTTATTGTCAGAACTGCAATATGTACAGGACATACACAGGATTGAAATTGCGTTTCTCTCAGTCCCTCAGTGCAACAGTAACCGTTTAAACACTAAAACACTAAAACATTTAATAAACATAAGGATAAAATAGTAAAAGTGTAACACTGTCCTGAGTTTTTGCATAGTAGTATAAAAAGTATATCTATAAAATAAACTGAAGGTTTTAGCATTGACATTTGCAAAGAGTGGCAAAGCAGCATATGAGTTAATGTACACAGTATATGTATGAGGTAGTTGATGTTGGTATTGTAATAACATATTGCATATACCCCCAGATTGTGTAGTGAAACACGTGCAGGCACCAATATGTAAGGAATATGAAGATAGGTCAGATTATGAAGGTCATTTAAATGACTTATCTATTTTTAGATGTAAATTTGGCAGGGTTTAGACTGACAGAAGATACATCAATAATTTCCGGGTTCTCGTCTTTTTCAGATTAATATCAATAAATCTGTGACTCAATGAAGAAATGTAATTGACAGGAGACGTTATTATGTTGACCTACCAAAGGTAGAATCATTTAATAACAAAATAATCAAATTATAAATCAAAACGTATTTACATAGATTGATCGATCGTTTCCTATAACTAACTTTTCAGCAGATTAAAACATCAGAACAACGGAACACAAGTTGATGGGTCTTATATTAACTTATTTCTGTGGCACAAACTTAGTTTTACTTTTAGAAATAAACATAAAAGGAGACGTTTAAAGCTGGGGTATGTAAGATTGTAATGTAGTCTGTAACTTTTCAAACTATATATTTTTAACATATTTCTTCACTCTGTCACTATCTACTGACAAACTGATGTTAGACAAAGTAATCTCTGAAAAAAACTATAGTCCCCTTGCTTCTCTATCAGCATTTATAAAAACACTAAAAACACAGAGTGACCAGGACAATGACAGCCAATAAAAACAGAGTTTGTAACCAGCCAATTAAAAACAGAGCTTGAATTTGAATCAGCCAATAAAAACAGAGCTTGAATTTGAATCTCAGCAGAGCCTCCCCCTCAGAGCCATATATGGCTCTGAGGGGGAGGGATCAGAATGCTTTGCCTGTTGAAAATTTTTCTAAGTTTTGCACTCTACAGAAAGTTACACATAGCACCTTTAAGGAGGAAGATTAAAGATTGAAAGGAAATGGTGGAAGTCTTATCTTGAGATGTTTTAACCAAAGATAGCACATCCTCTGATCGGGTTCAGCTGGAAGTCCGTACCGTGATGAAACGACTTTTACCTTTGTGAAGATTTCTTGTCTCGACTCCAGTAAACTAGTCAAGCCATACGCGCATGCCCTGCTGCGTTTTACAGGCGACTCACGCTCATCTTTCCACGGTCTCGAGAGGTCTGCTTTGCCTCACAGAGTGATGCACTCAGCTCCGGTTTGGTTTTCAAGATAACTTCAGAAAGAGTTCACAGCTTGGAGCTGTGACACTAAGGGTTCACAGCTGACGTGCTGTTGGAACCTTGCTGAAGACGCGGACCTTTGACTCATGGTCGGACGTACAACAGCTTGGAGCAGTGAGAAGTTCAATGCATCTCAGCTTCTCCCAGAGAACTTCAGAGTTCCCGGAAGCTGGGATATTTAACAGGATGTGACATCAGAGTTTTCTCTCCGTTTCATTGGCTTTTGTGACCAAAATAGGGAGTAAATTTGTTGACGTCAGGTGAAATGTTTTTACCCGAGAAGTAGACAGTTTGAGTACGAAGACAAAACAGAAGACTTGCAGGTGTGAAAAACAGAAAGAGTTTTGAGAACAGATGAATTGTTTTTAGAAAGGACAGCAGACCGGAGGCAACTTATGCCCTCGACGTTTCACTTCGTTCCCAAAACTCTTCAAACAAATACTAAGATCATTCTGAGTTGTTCTTTTAACTTTGGCATATTTAAAATATACCAGCTTAGTCAAATCATACACATATTAAGAATATACTTGTTCATATGCATAACAGGTGATGCTTTGATTCAATCATATTAAAAGTGAATAATATTCTAACAGCATAAACCATGATCAATACAGTATATTGAAGTTATTGTGTTGATTAATTCTGAATTAACACAAATTAAAGAAAGTCTCTTCTGATTTGTGTCTCAATACAAAATAAATGTAATAAAATAGTGTCCACTTGTCTCCTTGAGAGCTCAAGAAAAGTGTAACACTCAAAGTTTCAGAGAGCTGTGAAAAGGTGTACTTGAAGGTCAGGCATGAGGTGCTGTATCACTACAGTATAGAGGCAAAGTGGCATATGCAGTAAGGTACATAAGGCACATTGGGCATCCTTAAATAAGGCTAGTCTGAGAATATTGTATATGTATCAGCAGTAGTGTAGATATAAAAGTAGTGTAAATGTAAACGGTAGTAATAAATGTAAACAGTAGTAATAAATGTAAACAGTATTAATAAATGTAAACAGTGAATGTAAACAGTAGTATGACTATAGGCAGTAATGTAATACAAACATTAGTGCAAATATGAGAAGTAGTGCAAACTGAATGAGCACATGACCGAGAGTTTAGTGAATAACCCGTTTGATGACACAGAGTCCAGTGTTAAAATCTTTGTGTTGTGTGGTAATGTGTGAGAAAGTTTTTTGTATTAAGGCAGTTCAAATGGGAGGGGAGGCAGAGCAGGCAGAGTGTTTAGCATCCTGACTGCCTGATGAACAGAGCTATCTCTCAGTCTGCTGGTTCGAGCCTGGAGACAACTCAGTAGGGTTGGGCATCGAGAATCGTTCGGAACCGGGACTAACTGTCCGGTTTTCCCGGAATCGTTCAAAATATTAATTTGCGATTCCAATGTTTGATGCTAGTTAGCCGACCGGAAGTAGCCACCGTCGAAACCCAACGAAGAAGAATCCACCGGAATTGTGCATCCGAGATCGAAAGCTTACTAATTAATAAAATGACCAGTCAGGTCAGTGCAGCACTTGCAATAATTTTCTATCATGCAAAGGAAGGTGGAGAAGTAAAATAGTGTCCCGTCTTTGACGCGCTCCACCGGATTATTTTCGCTTCGTATCCGACCGGAAGTACAGAGTGGTCCGTCTGCAAAACGCTCCGCCGAACTTTTCGCTAATCGCTACCTCTTCGGCTCCATCAGGTAAATAAATAAACTATAAACTACATCTCATACCAACATTAAGGCAGCTAACAAGTTATACTCCGCTTAAAGCGGTAAGTCAGCTCAAATACAAACACGATGCTAACGTTAGCTTGTATTTTTTTCTTAGACAAACGACCTGAAATGGCTTCACAGTGTTCACCAGTGACTGTCCAAGGTAAAAACGTCAGTGTAACTGAATGAAGAGTGCCACAGAACTGTTACAGCATATGTTGTGAAAAGGTTGCATCCCTTTTCAGATGTGAATTCAACCATGGATTGCACTTACATTGCACTCAAATCCAACACTTATTAACATTCTTAATCCATTTAAAGTTCTCTGTGTCTTTTAAAATGTCTTAATGTCTCTAGTTTTCAGTATTATATAATTTCTGTTTATGTTCTCTTTCATTCCATTATGAGTGAATGTCACAGTTTGAAGAATTATTGAATAGGTTAGTTAGGCAATAACAACAGAGCTAATAATTGTACACATTCTCAGTCTTAAAAATGATTTAATAATCTCTTTTTACTGATAATACTGATAAACCTGTTGTTTGTTTAGGAACTTCCTGCAGTCTGTCCAGAAAGTCTCCACTGGAGGAGCGTTTTGCTGAGGAAGAGGCACAACATAATTTCACAACTCCATGTATGTCCATGAAGAAACAAATGGAGAGAGGGCTGCAGATACCAGGACATCCCACCAGCTGTTCTGTCTGAAGATCCTGCTGCTGGTGGTGGAACCAGGTTAGCCCATCAGTGGGAGTTCAGTAACATGACTGCAGCATCAGACACTGGACAATATTATATGTATAATAATAATAATATATGTTGGTGAGTCCTCCATGTTGGCTCTAATCTGCCCTGTGAGAAATTCATAGTAAATGTAACAAAAAGGAAAAAGTTCATAGCATTAAATTCAAACAGAAGTTCAAATTATTTCATCCTGAAATAACTCTGGCTAACTACTGTAGCTTTTTTATAACATGGAGTTAAACTCAAAGTAGTCTCCTCAGATAAATAGTGTTACCATTATTTTTATATTAAAGTTTCTGTTAACTTATTATTTTTATATTTGATTGTTTCTGTTCAGTGCCCTGAGACAACTTCTGTTGTGACTTGGAGCTATACAGTATAAATAAACTGAACTGAATTGAATTGACATGTCTTTTTTTAACCCCGCCTACAAAAAGAATCGGAATCGAGAATCAAAAAGAATCTGAATCGAAACGAAGAATCTGAATCGGAACTGGAATCGCTCAAATTCAAAAGATGCCCAACCCTACTCCTCAGTCTCCTCCCTGATGGCAGCAGTCTGAAGCAGCTGTGTAGTGGGTGTGTGGGATCACCTGCCATGCAGAGGGCTTTCTGAGTGAGGCGGTTGCTGTGTAAGTCCTGCAGTGAGGGGAAGGAGGTGCCGACGATCTTCTCAGCTGCTCTCACGATGCGCTGGAGGCTCTTGCGGCAGGATGCAGTACATGCACCAAACCACGCAGTGATGCAGGTTGTCAGGACACTTTCTATGGCACCCCTGTAGAAGGTGCACATGATGGGGGTTGAAGCTCCAGCCCTCCAGCCCAGAAAGTATTTAGTGTGGAAGTTATCCAGTTCGAGTTTCAAACCTGATGTTTAAAATGCTTTCTAGCTATCTGATTGTAATCAAAAATCACTACATAAAAATGTTTTCAGTCTAAACTGTCCAAGGACATCTTGTATCCACATTCTTCTGTCAGTCTACTGTAAACAACAATCTGTCTCAATCAGTCTTGATGTGAGACCTGCTGAACTGAGGTAGTCTCACACATGCAGCAGAGCAAATATCTCTGGGTAAAAAAAAAAGAAAAAAAAAAGAAGAAAACAACTTGGCTCAAATGCGTGTTGATAATTAAATAGTGGTTCTTGAAGGGGGGGGGGGGGTATTTATCTAAATGTTTTAGTACAATGTTTATGAAAATTCTTAATAAAAAGGTCTGTTTTGTTTGGAGTTGCTTAATCAAAATGGATTACAGGACGTTGTAAAGGTCAATTTATCTGGTGTCATTTTAATTTTAATTGTTTTAGCACCATCTTGCCACCAAGTATGAACAGAGTCAAATTTCTAAAAACAAATCCAAAACAGTTTTGAAAGTACAAATACCGTATAAACAGGTCACTATCTGCATTTGACCATTTAAATATTTTAGTGCTGAGGAAGTATTGTAGGTGTAACTCTTTTCAGTTGTTTGTCTTAAAGACAAACACAACCATTTATCTACAACCATTCATCCACCCATCCATCCATCTTTCTTTCCATCCATCTACCATCCATCTACCCCTCTATCCATCCTTCCATCCATCTACCCCTCCATCCATCTCTCTATCATCCATCACCCAGCATCCTTCCATCCATCCACCCCTCCATTCAATCTCTCCATCCATCTATCACCCATCCATCCATCCACCCCTCTATCCACCCATCCATCCATCAATCCATCCGCCCACCCCTCCATCCATTTATCCATCCACCCACCCATCCATCCAGCCACCCCTCCATCCTTCCATCCACCCCTCCTTCCTTCCATCCATCTACCTACCCTTTCATCCATTCACCTATACATCCATACACCCACCATTCCCACCCACCCATCTTCCATCCACCCGCTCAACCATCCGTCCACCCATCCATCCATCAATCTACCAGTCTTTAACCCTCCCACGTTTTTCACTGGTGCCCAAATCTAGCGGTCACTGTGTGAGTGGTGGGGGACACCTTGGACAGGTCTCCAGACAGGGACACATAGAGACAAAGAGACAAACAACCATTCACTCTCTCTCTCGCGCGCCTAGAGACAATTTAGAGTCACCAATCAGTCTAACATGCATGTTTTTGGTCTGTGTGAGGAAACCGGAGTACCAGGAGAAACCCCACGCATGCACAGAGAACATGCAAACTCCACCCAGAAGGGCCCCCTGGCCAGGATTTGATCCAGTGACTTTCTCGCTGAGAGGCGGCAGCTCTACCAACTGCTCCACCGTGTCACCCACAAACACAAATCATTTACCGTACTTTTCGCCGTATAAGTCGCTTCGCCGTATAAGTCGCGTTGTCCAATTATTGGCAATAATTTGGAAGAATCCATAAATACGTCGCTTCACCCTATAAGTCGCATTTATTATGCGTCACCGCTACGCGACGCGTCAGCACCTCATTTGCCCTGTTGAAAATGGCAGCCACAGAAGCAAGCGAGCACGGAAAGACTTTACAAGATAACACGGTAAAAACAATTATTTGTTTGCTAAAAATTATAGTTGAAATTATAGCACACAGGTTCCTGAGCTTAACCGTTCCTTAAAGGTTCAGTATGCAGTTTCTGTAGAACTGTAGCGCTTAGAAATATTTT
>JBBPBX010029779.1:0-13989 GCA_038048925.1 Garcialebias charrua
TGGTTGGCGCAGCGGGGGCCATTGTCCACAGAAACCCTCGCTCTTACAGATGGGACTACCGCCGCCTGGTGGACGAACTGGAAACTGCATACGGCCCATCTTCTGATCATGCCGCTGCGGTTGCAGTAGAGCTGAGGCAGCGAGTACGGAAACATGGAGAGGACCTGCACGTTTTCAGAGACGATATTTATGGGAAAGTGGCTGTGGCTTATGGTGGCAGAGCAGAAGCTGAACAGGACTCTATTGCTGTCGAAGTTTTCACAAACGGTCTGGGTGATGCCGAAATAGTTCAGAAACTGTTAGAGCAACGACCAGCCACGCTCGCCCGTGCATATGAAATAGCTCATGCTCATGAGACCACAAAAAGGGCTGCAGCTTATGTCACCAGTACCATGCAGTCAGGAGCCCGCGGCATGGTTGAACGACGGCCCAGAGCTGCTGTAGTCAGAGCCAATGACCAACATGAAAGTGTTAATAAAACTACACCTGTAACCAGCCCTTCACCAAATCAGTTTGCCACACACGTACCCTCAGCCTTTAATAACCGCAAGCATTTGGCAAAGGGGAGAGTCCGTTGCCATAATTGTCATGGTTGGGGTCATATCCAGAAACACTGCCCCTCGTCCCACAAGACCACCAAAGCTTTGACATTCAATAGCTCCTCCGGTGATACCCAAGAACCCACCGTGCTCCACCTGAAAGGCCATAGCCAAGAGATGAGTATCCTCATGCAAATTTATGAAGTGAAGGTGTGTGCTGTGTTGGACAGTGGGGCACGGAGAAATGTGCTGCCGTTGCGCTACTTTAATTCCATCCATCCTGACATGAGACCTCAGCTGCATTCATCAATTGTTGAGACTTTACTGGGGGTGGGACCTGTAGATGTGCCAGTGCTGGGTGAGGCCCAGATACCTGTCAGCATCAACAATCGTCAGGTGGATGTAGATTTTATTGTAGCAGATATAACAGGGTTAGAAGTGCTGCTGGGGCATCCCTTCCTCACACAAGCTGAAGCCCGTCTTGATTTTGGCAGACACCGCATCATTCTGTTTGGTGAAGAAGTGCCCTACTACCAATCTGAATCTGACCTGAAGTCGCATGCAGTGAAAATATCCAGAACTGTGGTGGTGGAACCAGGACAGGAGTATGTTGTGAAGGGCAGCGTGCATCTAAGTGGGACAGCCCGCAGTGACATGATACTTAGCCCCACCAAGGGTTTTGTGGAGAAACACAAAGTACTCCTCGCCAGAGTTTTAGTTCATCCCCAGACGTCCAAAACGGTCCCCCTTCGCCTCTTTAATCCTGGCAACAAAGCTGTGACCATCAAAGAAGGATCCATGGCTGGTCTCCTCCAGCCAGCTGAAGCCATGCAGTCTTCCTATGTCTCACCGGCCGCAGACTCACCAGCCAGCTCCCCTGTAGTTCCTCTGCACCTGGAAGAGCTCTATGCCCAGAGCTCTAGGGACCTCAATGATGGTGAATGTCTCCAACTTAAACGTTTGTTTTCTACTTATGGACATGTGTTCTCTACTGGGCCTACTGACCTGGGCCGAACCAACCTCGTCCAGCACGATATTGTACTTCGTCCAGGTGCCCCGATCAAACAACCTCCACGTAAGATGGCGAAAGAGAAGCAACAATACGCCAACCAGCAGATACATGACAGCCTACAGAACGGTCTCGCCCAAAGCAGCCACAGCAGCTGGGCCTCACCCATAGTTATGGTACGTAAGAAGGATGGGACCTATCGGCTCTGCATCGATTACAGGGTTCTCAATGAGCGAACCATACCGGATGCGTATCCTCTGCCCCGTATCCAGGACACGCTGGATACACTGTCTACTGCCAGATGGTTCAGCACGTTGGACCTTACTTCAGGTTACTGGCAGGTGGAGCTGACGCCGAGAGCACGCAAAGCAGCTGCATTCTGCGCCAGGACAGGTCTCTTTGAGTGGAACGTCATGCCGTTTGGATTATGCAATGCCCCGGCGACATTTCAGCGGCTGATGGACCGTGTTTTAGCTGGCATGCAATGGGAGACCTGTCTGGTCTACCTGGACGACATCATCGTGCTGGCGAGGAATGTGTCAGAAATGCTGCAGCGGCTTGACCAGGTGTTCTCGTCTCTGCGAGACCCTGTAGCTCAATAGCACATTTCTCAAAGGGTATTTGCATGTCAACACCGTTAGCGGCGGTCCTCAGCTCCTCGAACAGCTTGGCCGACATAATAGTTATATCAGAACTACCGTCCAGGACGGCTTCACGCTCAAGGACACCTTCCAATGTGATGGGCAGGTAAGCTTTCTTAGCCACCCCCCTTTTTATAAAGTTACACAGAAACCTCACAGGTCTTGGCCCACGTTTCTTTTCACGTGTGACTCTGTCTGTGTAATCTTGTTCACTGTCAGCATCTTGTTGGCTGACAGCATCGTGACCTTCAGGAAGTTGTTGACTATCAGCAGTTTGTTTGCTGTCTTCGTCATCAACTGTGTGCTCTGAGTTGTCAAGGACAAGGTCACTCATTGTCCCAGTATGGTCATCCTCTGTATCATTCAAGTTTTCAAACAACCAACTTACATCCACCACCTCATCAGAGCTTGGAGGTTTGATGCCTTTGTTCTGGAACGTATGCGACCTTTTGCATGTCTCGGAATGTGTCATCCGAGGTGCAGGTCCACGTCTCAGGGGTCCCTTCCGGGCCCACCCTGGTCTTGGGCGTCCTGTAGAGCTAACACCCACCTTTAGTTGTTTTCTAGTTTGAAAATCTTGTTTAATCTCGCCTTTTTTAGGACTGGAATCCAGCTCCAGCGAGTGGGATTTGACCGCTTCACCTGGGGACACCTGTAAGGGTGTTTTGATTAGCATGTTAGCTTCAAATGCATTTACAGCATACCGTTTTATTTCTTCCATGGTTTGCGTCCTTGCATTAACCACGGTGAGCAGCGGAAATCGTATCTTATAGCCGAGACGTAAGAAGAAAGACCACTTAAAGTCTTCATCTTCTTCCATGCCTGGTGTATATTTGTCACCAAAATGAGCTTTAAGAAGCCTGTCGTAAAACATCAAAGGATGTTCACCTGCTTCTTGCCACCTGTACCTGTCAACTGAGCAGTCACCACCTTGGCCCGTTCTAAGCCATTTTGGGGCCCTGATGGAGCGGACCCTCTCACTTGTTTCACCCTGTTTAACGTCCATTATTGTATTGATTTTTTTTTTGTGTGAAAAAAACAAATAAGATTGTTCTCATGTTAGTGTTTGCAAATAAATATTCACTTTTAATGTAGCACTGAGTCAAATAAACTAATCAGCTGAGGTTTACGCGTTTCACTGTGTAATAAGTATTCATAGGTACCTTATTTCAGGTTTTTACCCTCAATGAACTTTGTAAAAGTTAAATGCACTCTTGCAGTGTTAACTTTAAAATAGAACTTACGTTCAAACAACAGTTACTAACTAACCCAAGCAGCCTGATTTCCGTTTTTCTTACTCAAACGCTTATAAAAGAGGGCTGACTTAAATGCAATGTTTTCACTAAAATGTGACAGGATGCTGCTTGAGCATGCCTTTAAAAAGATGTCTTGCAGTCTCAGTGAAACTGATTTTGTACTGCATTTGACAGTTATCAGGAGTGAAAAAGGACGTTCTGTTCGTTATTTTAAACAATTTTTTATTTAAAATAAACGAGTGTTCGTGCGCTCAGCATAACAGTACAGTAATGATTGTGCACAGAAAAACGTTAAAAATGCCAATTTTAACTAAAAGTGTGCAGTTGTGCACACCAATTCTGTTTAAAATTCAGAGATGTGAAGAGCTTAATGTGGAAACGCTCTGTTCTCCATCATTTTTTATTTTATTTAATTTGAAAATCAAATAAAAATGCTTTTTGAGTGTTATTTTAAATCTCTTCAGTATTTAAAACAAGCATCAATTGCGTGTCTGTACCTCTGTTATACTAAAATTTGTATTTAGAATAAACAGGAGTTTTGTTTGTGTACAGAACAATTTTTTAAAGCTGGTAATTTCACCATAAAAATGCTGACTTTTTTATGATGTATTTGAGAAAACTCATCTGTCAACGTCTTTTAACCAACAGGGGGCGGATTCAAGTCTTATGTTATCACGTGGAGACTGATTATTTCATTCAGTATTTAACTGAAAACTACCTTTTAGAGTTAGTTTCTAGTGTGTCAGTGATAAACGCTCGAACCACGTTCTTGTCAGAGACAAATCTATGGTGTTAGACAGTTTAGATGGCTTTAAATGAGTGTTTAAACTCTCAGTGAAATCTCCGTTTGCCCTGTGTAATGTGTGAACTGCTTGTCACCCGAAGTGCACCTGGAAATGACGACACAAATAGGCGGGTCGACGCAGCGCGTCACCAGCTCTGCTGAGCGAGGCGGAGCTCGCTAAACAGATACGTGACGTCAACCAATCAATCACAGCGCTTGTAGTCCCAAGCAACCATGGTGAATGTAGTTCTACCTTCGACCAATGCAGTGCCGGAAATGACGACAAAGTGGGTTGTTCGCAACAGCGTGCGTTCCCAAATCAGCGAATCAGCGTTCGCTACGAGAGTGATTGACAGTTCACAGCTCTCGTTCATCCAATCACAGCTCATAAACAGACATGTCGGACACGTCTTCTTAACGTTAGCTTGCACAGCAGACCACAACTTTATAGACTCTTAAAACAACTCAAACGCTACAAATTAACTTCCCAAAATTCTGAAACATGCGGCGAACACACCTAGACAGGCCAACTTAGTTACGCTCAGTAACACAGCACTGCAGCTGTTGAACAAACACGGACTCTCTCGGAGCGCGTCAAGGTCGGTTCTGGTCCACTTTTAAGGAGCAGAACTCGGGTTTCAGAACCACTATCCGACACCGTTCTAACAGTTATATGCTTCTTTGACCTGCTCTAAAATGTAAAATACCAGCACAGCAATCTTGTAGATGTTAAAGTAGCTTTCAGGCTTTTGACTCGGCGGTCATTTTGCAGTGAGATTGCCTCAGCTTGTGCACAATCTGGACCGGGTCCTTATCAGAACCACCAGACACTTCCAACACAGCGTGACAGATCCCCACCAAACTACTTATAGCGTTTCAAAAGTTGAACAAATAACAATTTCAGCTTCAAATGTCATTAACTGCAGTCCTGCAATCGTTCTGAACACTTTTCCAGCCAAAATAATTAATCTGTTAGAGTCTAAAACTTGGATCCTAATATGCAAACATGACGTTACAGTACATGAGAGACCACATATTTATCAATAAACTTTCAGAACCGGTACGGGCCACCAGATGAAAAGAACATGAGGGAGATAGTATATTGTGTCCTTAAACACATATAGTGCCACCCAGATGTAACTAAAGGATTTTAACAGGGGTCAGTATTAAGCTGACCTCTTTATCCTTAATTAATTTACTTATTCAGATTGAATAGTAATTTCACGGATTCTTTTCTTTTTCAGTTTACCCAATATTTCTGTGATCTTTATGATGGATAAATAAACAAAGCTATTAAGTGACAATGGACATTGACTCAGCTTGGTATGCCAGGCGACACTACCATTTATTTAAAATAAATCAACTAAAATCAACACCATTACACTTGATTGACATGATTTCACTTTCTTTCAAATTAATACGTCAGCACACTCGAATTATAACAACAGACATAAATACTAGATGTTAAACATATTTAGTCTGTGGCTCTTTAACTTAAAATAGTTTCCAGCTTAGATTGAGAGGGAAAAGAATAGGAGGAAAGATTTAAGAAGAATTGGGAGGTTAAGAGAGGAAGTTTATCTTGCATTTATGAAACCAGATGACACTCTTCCGTACGCGTCCAGCTAAGATATCATCACACCTCCAGCAAGCAAACAGCTGCTCCTTTACCTTAAGACGTCCGCCTTGGTTCTGGTAAAGAGCTGTGATCAGCTTTAGACTGACGAGTCGTCGGTCCCGCAAGTCCAAGCTGGACTCCAGACGTGTTTACCTTGTCGGTGTCGGTGATACTCGCTTTCGTCGGCAGAAGCCGTGGCAGTCGTGGCTTTTTGGCTCAAGATAATTTATTCCAGGAAGGAATAACAAAGTTTGAGCTTACGCTCATTCGAAGTGGACTCATAACAGCCTGTTATCAGTCCTTAGCTGAAGACGAAGGTCGTTAGCTCTTGACCAAACGTACCCAGCTCTTTGGGAAAGTTCACATCTCTTTGAAGTTCCCAGCAAACTCTGAAGCGTTTCCGCACAGTTAGAACTTAAAAAGCGACTTAGAGAGGAGTTCACTTGCCTTATCAGACCCAAGGTTACAGCCAGAGCAGAGGGAGATTTGTTTAGGAAAAGACAGAGAAGCTGGAGCCTTGTTCATGAAAAACAACGGATTAACCTGTCTTCTGACTTTCTAAACAAAACCGTCTGGTCTATGTGACCCGAGATTTCACCTTTAACACAGCAGTGAACACAGTTTAACTCTTACAGAATAACACAGCTTAAAAGCACACATCATGAAAATGACAAAAGTTATTCTTTTGATCACATCAGCCTAAAATCAAAGATAGAAATAGTCTCTTTTTGGTGACTATGTTATCAGATTATAGCTAAATGAATGATTTTGTAGTAAATGTCTTGCTTTACTGAGAGGTCAGTAAAGGTCATCTCTGGAACAGTTCAAAAACCTTAGTTTGACCCTGGGTAGGTCCACTACACTAGTCAACTTCACTCTCACCTGTCCAACAACAACATTTATGAAGAGTTTCAATCTGGATTTCACCCCCACCATAGCACCAAAACAGCTCTAGTAAAAATTGCTGACGACCTTCTTCTTGCTGCTGACTCTGGTCTTCTGTCCATCCTCATTCTTCTTGATCTAAGTTCTGCCTTCGACACCATCTGTCATTCTATCCTCCTCTACAGACTAACCTCCATTGGCATCTCAGGTACACCGTTAGACTGGTTCAACTCCTATCTCTCTGACCACACTCAATTCATTCAGATTAAATCCTTCCGTTCCCAGTCTCCCCCTGTCTCCACGGGTGTCCCCCAAGGCTCTGTCCTCGGACCCCTCCTCTTCATCATTTACCTCCTTCCTCTAGGTCACATCTTCCGAAAATACGCGTCCATTTCCATTGTTATGTTGATGACACACAGCTCTACTTGTTATCAAAACCTAACTCCACTCACCCACCCTCCATCCTCACCGACTGTCTCAATGAGCTAAATCACTGGTTTTCTAACAATTTCCTTCAATTAAACAGCAACAAAACAGAAATCATTCTTGTCGGTACCAAAAACTCTATTTCAAAATCAGAACAACTTCTCATCCCCCTTAACAACTCTCTGCTAGCCCCCTCCCCTCAGGTCAAGAGCCTTGGTGTCATCCTTGACACCACTCTCTCCTTCACTTCACACATCAACAATATTACTCGGTCTGCCTATTTCCACCTCCGTAAAATTAACCGTCTCCGTCAGGGGCGGAGTGGGACAACTTTTCAGCCCGGGAGTTTAATGGCCAAGAGTGGCCCATTTTTTCACATTTTGAAAATATTAGGCAAAAATGTAGCCTATAATATTTTTTTAATTGCAATACAATCAACAACTTTTTTTTGGTTATACTTTTTAGTTACATTTTGTTACAATTCACAATAGCACGTTGAGATTTTTATTAATGAAAAGTGCATTACAAATTGAATTCATTATTATTATTATTATTAATTCAGCAAAACAGGTGGAAAAAAAAAACTAAATTAGTTGACTTAAAAAACTGAAAAAGATAAGTCAATGCTTTGTTGCTCTTTCCATATCAGACTCAAAGATTACTGAAAAACTCAAAACGTAATTTTGTTGGCTTCAACGTTGGCCAGCTGTCATGAGAAGTTTGCACTAAATACAGTGACAAAAAGATAAACCATAAAACTATTTTACATTCAAAATATTAAATTTGAGGCCAGATAAAATGTCAATGAGACCAGATTTGGCCCATGGGCCTCGAGTTTGACATGTGATCTACAGCATCAGTAAGCGCCTAAGAAGTGCACTAGTTTCTGCCACCATATGTGTTACTTTGTCATTGTCAATGGACATAAGAAGTTCTTTCTCTGTGGACATCAGCATAAATGCCTCCAAATGCTCCTGGTTAAGTGTGCTTCATAGTCTATTCTTGATGAACTTGAGAGTAGAGAAGCTTTCACATGCAACATGAGACAACAAATATTTGTATGCCAGCCCTATATAGGCATCTGTGAAAAGGTTATACTGTGTCAATATAAGGTAAACACAGATAACACAGTTTCTGCAAGAAGAACAAGCCCTGCTTTCAAGTTCAATCTCTGGTTCAACTGAGCCCTCCTGGCCACCCTGTTCCATCTCAGTACCTATCCTGACAGTGGACTCTTCCAGAGGGGACTTTTTGAGCCTATCCCACTGGGATGCTAGACTGGACAGCTCTGTGTGTAAAGTACTCACTGTGGCTCTCTCATCAAATCTAAGCAGATTTTTGCTGATTTCTTGAAGTGCTGAGCTCTTGAGTCCTTTAAGCCTTATCTCTGAAAAGTTTTTAGGGTCAAGACAAGCAAAATCAGAGACAAGTTTGGCATTGGTTGCAATATGTATGCATATGCATGAGTTTATTTTTATTTGTCTATTAAATGTGTTGCTTTAACATTTTTCTGTCTCCTGTTTTCACTTCACCTCATGCATTTCTGCCTCATTACGTAAATAAGGACTTGTGTGGAAAAATAAAAAAATAATTACATTTAATTACATAACACAAGTCAAAGTAAAAACAAAAAAATATATAGGCCTACCGGTATTTTAAGCACAGTAAAATGTAAAATTATGAATTAAAATATATAATTTGTTGGAACTAAGCTGGAAAAAAAACATGATGGTCAATTAATTTTTAAAACATGAGATAAAGTTCTAAAAAAGCTAAGTCTGGTCCTCTGGACATTCAAGAAACAAAACAAAACAAAGCAAAAAATGTCCAGAAGACCAGACTTAGCTTTTTTAGATTTTTCTACCTGGATTATTGAGCATGCATCAGGGTATGAGATAAAGTTATCTTTTAATTTAAATTGTCCTTTGACGTTTATTTATTTATTGGTCAATTTATATATTTCTGCTTTTATTTCTAATTAGGCTCAGGCTGTCAGTTTAGGTCCCACTTGACTTTCATGCATGTTTAGTGACATAGTACAACGTTGTGACATTAGCTTAATTTATTATGCTAGTTTTTAATTTATATTACCTGTTGCTTCTTCTGTCTCTTTGAAAAAATGTCTGTAAGCTTTGCACATTTGGCAGCTTCCTCCTGTAACGCCTTTCTTTTCTTCAACCTGACTTTTTCAGCTCCACCTGGCCTCTTCCTATCCATTTTTATTGCTAATTAGCAGTTTGGACTCCGCGCTGCTCCATCAGCTGATGTTTTGGAAAATACGTGCTTCGCTGCTGGGTTGGACTCAACCAACGGTGAACTTTCAGGGGTGTTTTTTATCAAATGGTAGCTCCCAAGCTGCCAGCCCAGTGCGGCGCAGTCTCTTAAAGGGATCAGCGCTCCCTCCCTTTAAGAGGCTGCAGCCTGCAGCCTAAAGTCAGGGACAAGTCGATTTTGTGCAGATTCATTCAACCGTCATCATTTTCCCCGTGCGCCTATCGGCCCATTCATGACGCGGCCCATCGGGAAAACTCCCGAATCTCCCGATGGCCACTCCGCCCTTGGGTACCGACATTTAGTTTGGTGTGTGGCTACATCTAGGCCTAAGAAGCATAACAACTGCATTGTCTTATTTTAATTCATTTTACTTGTTTTTACTGTGTTTATAATATTGTGTCTGTTTTTATATTGGACAATGTAAGGTGACCTTGAGTGCCAAGAAAGGTGCCTATGTAACGGAGTTAAAAATATACTCTAAGATAATCAGTTACTCCACTGTATTCATGTTTGTGAATTTTATTTTATTGAGGTCTTTTATTTTGAAATGTATCAAGGAGGAAATGATGTGTGCACTTGGCTCCTCCCGTGTTTCCTTTCCCTCACTTTGCTGGAGAAGCACTGTGAAGGAGCCAGAAGTGCAGAAAACAGAAGACAAAGTGATGTGTTTATTTTATTGTCTTCTGCAGGAGAACCAATAAACATTGGAGAAACAGTATTTTGACGTGCTGTCGTGTGTCCAAAAACAAGCATCGTCACACTGGTGCCGTGACCTTCAGGATCTTCAGACCAGCTTGATGCAAGTCGCCGTGGATGCTGTGCTGTTCTCCTGTTCTGCGCTCCCAATTTTCCTGTGTGGTTGGTCATATAAAGGACAGAAAAATTGAAAACTTTACCTCTAGTTTTAATAGTAAACTGGTCATTTGAAGTTAAAACACAACGCAAGTACATTGATATTTTGAAAGTTTTTTTATGGATCCCTTTAATACACCTATGTTACCTAAGGGTAGGGGTGCCTGGCTTAGTTCTCTTGCCAGTAAAAGTAACATAGATCAAGCCACTGTAGTAGGAGGTTCTGTGAATCTAAGTCAGACCCCAGGTTGTACCGCTTTTGCTATGAATGGGAACGAGGGCCCCCGTGCTTCTACACCTAGCGGTAACATTGATGTTAACAGTCTCACTGAAATTGTAGGGCAATTAGGAGCCCAGATTGGTGAATCTATTGTGACAAAACTGATGTCTACTGGTGTTGTAAATATGACTGGTTGTCATCAGACTGGTTCTACTGACCTGAGTGGTTCAAGTAGACATGACACTCCAAATGTAACTGTCCATATCAAACCAAATAAGGAACTTCAGTCTTACAGAGGTGATGGCACTGATACATGTTCAATTCAGGAGTGGATTGAAATGGTTAAAACTTACCTCAAAAAGCAGAACATCTCTGTACAAGAACAGGCTGATGAGATTGTAAGTCATCTTAGGGGTAAAGCCAGAGATGTTGTACGGATTTCTATGCGTAGTGATCCAGGCCTCGACGTAACAGAAAAGACTGAACTGATCTACAGTGTCCTCCTGCACTATTTTAGTGATGCTTCTTCATGTCTCCCTCTTGCTGATTTTTACGCAACACTTCCCAGATCAAGAGAAAACCCAGTGGATTACTGGATTAGGCTCAATAAAGCTGCTGAGCTGGCTCTCGAGGGCCTACAAAGACAAGGAAAGACAACAGAAACCCTATATGATGAAGTGGCTGTCATGTTTGTAAAATATTGCCCTGACCCTGAGTTATCCTACACTCTGAAGTGTAAGCCCATCCATGAGTGGACCACTCGTGAGGTTCAGCTGAGAATCAATGATTACCAGAGAGAGTTGAGGGCTAGTAACAGAGCTGTTAGCACTGCCCAATTGAAGAGCCAGACTGCTGCCATACACTCTGAACAGTCCAGTATATCTTCAGCAGTCACTGTAACACCTGAGAAACACTTTGTCCAAAATGTTCCAAATGTCTCATCTCAAGGCCAGAATCCTGTGAGCAATCCCGCTTACCCAGTGTCACAAAACCTTCAGCAGTCGGAGAACAAGCTGCTCAGTCAGATGGTCGAAATGTTCCAAAACATGATGGAAAGAATGCAGCAGCATGATGTACAACCTGAGACAGGGAGAAGGTTTCAACAGTCAACACGTAGCAGGCGTCCCAAGGAGGCTGCATGTAGGGTCTGCAGTGATAAGAGTCACACCACCATGTCTCACTGCCTGTCTGAAAAACTTTGTTTTGCTTGTCTTGCTCCTGGTCATGTTAGAATGTCCTGTCCAGCTAATAACGCTTCCAACACCCAGTCACAGGGAAACTAGCGGACCTGTATTTGGAGGGGGGCAGTACGGGTCTCAGCTTAAACTCCCAAAATGTAGATGTTTCTGATGCAGAGTCTATTTATACAAATGTGAATGACAACTGTAAAGACTCTGAAGTTGTTTTTCAGAATATTCACAAAGTCAGTAGCAGTGAGAGTCTTTTCTACACCCCAGTTGTGGTTGGTGGGTTACTGAAGCTAGGTGGTATGTTGGACAGCGGATCTATGGCCTGCAGCATTAATGAAGCAGCCGAAGTAAAACTACAACGGGCAGGTCTGATAAACAAAGAAAGTCAAGCCAACACTAACGTGACCCTTGTGGGTTGTGGTGGTCTGCGTGTAAAGCCCAAATGTGTTGTTGATGTTGAGATGGAGGTGTATGGCTGCAAGATGATGGTTCCCACACTGGTTGTTCCAGGTCAACATGATGAATTAATACTGGGGTCAAATGTCATAAAACACATTTTGCATCAGTCCAAGTTATGTGAGCCATATTGGAAAACCATATCCAGTCCCTGTCCAGAGAAGGACCCTGAAACTGAAAGTTTTCTGTCTATGCTTTCTGGACTGAGCCCATGGAGAGGTACAGACGTTCCTGATAAAGTTGGCACTGTCAAATGTAATACAGCTGTGTGTCTTGAACCAGGTTGCGAGTACCTGATCTGGGGTAAACTGCCTAAAAATGTTGCTATTTCCACAGGCAGTACAGTGATGACAGAACCCACTACTTCTCGCTCAGCCCCCAGAGGTGTTTTAGTTGCAAAGATTATAACTCCTTTGTGGGGGGACAGGTGGATTCCACTGAAACTGATTAATACTTCCGACAGGCCTGTGTTGTTGAGACGCAACGCAAAGCTGGCTGACATTTATACCTGCACAGCGCTTGAAGACCTAGATGTGTGTGAGCAAGCAGCAGTCTCTCTGTCCAATTGTTGTCAGTTTGCAGCACCATCTTCCCTGGTTACAACTTCTGTGAGTGACAAGCTCCGGTTAATTGGGCTCACTGATGTTGACATCGAGTCTTGTGAGACATCTGAAAGGTGTAAGGAAAAGATGGCGGACCTTGTTTTGGAGTATGAGGACATTTTCTCACGACATCATCTTGATTGTGGTGAAGCAAAGGGTTTTGTGCACCGTATACATCTTTCGGATAACAAACCTTTCAGACTGCCTTACAGGCGAGTACCACCAAGCCAGTACCAGAAGCTGCGGCAGGTTTTGAGCGAAATGGAGGAGAAAGAGATTATCAGGAAGTCAACCAGTGAATATGCCTCACCATTGGTTCTTGTGTGGAAGAAGAATGGTGATCTTCGCATCTGTACAGATTTTCGCTGGTTGAACAAAAAGACTTTCAAAGATGCTCATCCTCTTCCTCATCAGGCAGACTGCTTGGCAGCACTTGGAGGTAACTGTCTGTTTAGCACAATGGATTTAACGTCAGGTTTTTATAACATGCCACTTCATGAGGATGACAAGAAGTACTCTGCCTTTACTACACCCATGGGCCTCTATGAGTACAACAGGTTGCCGCAGGGCCTCTGCAACAGTCCTGCAAGCTTTATGCGGATGATGACAAGCATTTTTGGAGACCAGAACTATTTGAGTTTGTTGTGCTATTTGGATGAGATCTGGTGTAATCTTTGTGTAGCTGTGGCTCAATTTCAATAAAATTCAGTAGGGGTGGGTGTAACGGAGTTAAAAATATACTCTAAGATAATCAGTTACTCCACTGTATTCATGTTTGTGAATTTTATTTTATTGAGGTCTTTTATTTTGAAATGTATCAAGGAGGAAATGATGTGTGCACTTGGCTCCTCCCGTGTTTCCTTTCCCTCACTTTGCTGGAGAAGCACTGTGAAGGAGCCAGAAGTGCAGAAAACAGAAGACAAAGTGATGTGTTTATTTTATTGTCTTTTGCAAGAGAACCAATAAACATTGGAGAAACAGTATTTT
This sequence comes from Garcialebias charrua, assembly GCA_038048925.1. Lineage (NCBI taxonomy): Eukaryota > Metazoa > Chordata > Actinopteri > Cyprinodontiformes > Rivulidae > Garcialebias > Garcialebias charrua. The sequence goes on from JBBPBX010029779.1 coordinate 13,740, forward strand.
GACGTGCTGTCGTGTGTCCAAAAAAAAGCATCGTCACACCTACAAATAAAATGCATTATTATTATTATTATTATTATTATTATTATTATTATTATTATTATTATTATTATAAGAAAGGTCACAACTGAAAATTAGGTTGCCATGTCTAAATCCAGAGTGCCCGCCCACCTACTTACCTACTACACACACACAAACACACACACACACGCGTGCACGCACACACACACACACACACACCCCACACACGCAC
>JBBPBX010029779.1:23316-35654 GCA_038048925.1 Garcialebias charrua
TATATGTGTGTGTGTGTGTGTGTGTGTGGTTGTGTGTATCAAACTGAAGAAGTCTTTCGGATGAAAGAAGAAACGTTTCTACAATTTTTGTTTTGTTTTGATTTGTTTTTTGAATGTCCAGAGGACCAGACTTAACCTTTTTAGATTAAATTGATTTCATTGTGACAATACATTTTAAGTGTCCCTGTTATCTCTATGGCAAGAACAGTTGTACAAAATGCATAGTTATATACAGGAGGTTGTAACTTTGACATTTAAATTTTAAATTATGTTTTTTAACGTATCACACACACACACACACACACACACACATTCTTGTAAACATACTTTTTGGGGGACTTTTCATTGACTTCCATTCATTTTCCATAGCCTAACCCTGACCCTTACCCTAACCATTACATGCCTAACCCTAACCCAAACCCATCTACAATTCACACCTTAGTCCTAAACCTAACCCCTAATCCCTCCAACGAGACTTATTATTACGAGGACCTGTCTTTGGTCGCCATAAAGAGCAGTTGGTTCCCACAATGCATTATTTTTTGTAAAATCGGTCCCTACAAGGTAACCTGAAACAAAATGCATGCACGCGCACACACAGCCTTATTAATGTCTGTCAAAAGAGAAAGTGCAAGCCTAGTTTTGAAGGGTTAAGCGTGACACATTCTTAACTTCTGATGTACAGGGCAGAATGTATTTTAGGCGTTACTGTGGAAACCAATTTAAAACAGCAATAATGATGGTTAATTGCATGTTCACATTTTCATGATGAAAATGACACATCTGTGCCATGTCTTCCTCAATGTGCCTTTACCCTGCAATTATTCAGCACTCACAAGTTATCTTTGTATATGCTGAGCTTCTTGCGGGGAAAAAAAAAAACCTGAGCTAAGCCACAAAAAAACAGTTTACTTGAATCTGTTACAGAAAATCATCTGAGTTTTTGTTCATTTTTTTTAAGTGTAGGTTTCTGTGTCCTGGTTTTGATTTGCTTTTGCAGCTTTCAATGATAAACTGCTAAATGAATGTCTGAAGCAGAAACCCAATGGGTTAGAAGCCATCTTGGAAAGGTAAGCCTCTGTACAGCAAATTGAGACTGATGTTGTGAAATTTTACCAGAGGCCAGAGAGTGCTGAACTGAAAGACAGGGCAAAGGCACTAATCATGGCAGCACAAGTGCGAGCCCTCAGGACAAAGGCAATAGACTAGAGTCTGCCATACAAAACTGGACCCAAGATACATGTTGTCCAGCACATAATAGCAGTATGTAATATGCAGTATATATGGAAAGCCATGTCTAAGGCACTGGAGTAGTGTGTAAGAACATCTGTGTTGAGTGTGGATCGGAGGTCCATTAGTCAAAATGGGAAACTCCACCAAGGGTGGCGGAGAATGACAGGGCTAAGATATTGTGGGACTTCCAGATCCAAACTGACAAATGGGTGATGGTAACCAAATGAACATTGTGGCGGTCGAAAAACTACAAAAAATGGTAGTGGTGATAGATGTAGAAAACCCAAGCAACTGTAACATCAGGAAGATGGAGTTTGTGAAGCTCAAGAAAATGCCAAAGGCTGAAAGGGGAAATTAAGAAGTTGTAGAGCGTCAAAGCCTTAGTGGTACTGTACAGTGGTGATCCTAGAACTAAAAAATGAGAACCTTATATTGAGAGAGTGGCTCCAACTGAACCCAGGAACAACCTCAGAGTCCTCTGTCCAAAAGACCATAGCCTTAGGGACAGCTAAGATACTCCACAGAACCCTTAGGGCCAAAATGTTTTGGTAAAGTACCCGAGCTTGAGGTGAATTGGAACCGTACATGTGCAAAATCTGGGAGGCAAACTCAGAGGGTCTGGGACGTGCACAGATAGACTTGAGGTAGTGCTTGAGCACCTGCCATTTGCCCTCTGGACAAAGCAGTGTACAATAAATGGCCAATGGTGAGATTTCTGGATTAAAGTGTACTATATAATACCAGTACCCGAAATAAATTTGCACTCCCTCCCCCCACCGTGTGCACACACACACACACGCACATACACACACTGTGTTAAGCTCAACATGAATGTGCTGCGTACAAGGCTGACAAAGAGGTGTATTGCTGGAGTGGCACATGTGAACACCCCTGTCCTCTCCTGGCCAGCAGGTAACATACAAAATGAGTGGATTGGACCATAAACCTCACATGCTGTAGTTTTAACTTCACTTGCATCAATTTCGTCTCAACTGTGAAAAAAGTCTTGTCCAGCGTCAATAATCCCTAATTATGATGCAAAGCAGAACTTTGATTAATCTAATTTACCAAATGCAGCATAATTCCAAGAAAAGAAAGGCAGAGAAAATAAAAAGACAGAGTGTACCGCAGGCAGCCTGGGGAAGCAGAGCTATGCTGTCCTGGATCAAACCAGCAGCAGCTACAGAGGATGAGGAGGAGGCAGATGAAGAAGAAAGGTCAGAATTAACACCTGAGTCACATATAAAGATGGACAAACTGTACAGAGCTGTTCCATACTCAGATTTATTTTGGTTAATTGTTTCTAATTATTTCTTACTACTACTACTACTGCTGCTATCACTACTGTTTTTATTATTACAATAAGTCTATAGAAAGTTAACTATATGTTAGGGGTTTGAATTTTGGCCATGGCAGTCAGTTACAGTCAGATTCATCTTAATGTTGTAATGCATTGCATTGACTCTTGTCACCAAGCAGTCTTACACAAACATATTTCTTATTGCTGGTATTGTTCAAGGTTCTTTATTGTCATTTGCATCACATGTGGTACATGAGGTGGAACAAAAGTGTGTACTCAAGGTCCCAGTTACACCCAAAAATAACAAAAATATAAACTATAATAAAAGAAACAGTATATAAGGATCTAAGATATGCACTAAACTATAATAATGTCAGCCTGAGCGTCTGTTTTGAGCAGATGGATATGAATACAGCAGCTTAAAGTCAAGAAATCAGCAGCAAGGATAATTAACAGCACAGAAAAAGTGTCAAATCGCCAATTAAAGTAGTGTTACAGTGAATTTTCTGGTTAGGGATTCACGAGTCTAACAGCTTCAGGGTAAAAGCTGTTCCTCAGTTTAGTGGTTCTACACTCTTAATACTCCACAACTTCCTGCCTGAGGGGAGTGGGGGCAAAAGGTGTGCGTGCTGGGTGAGTGGGGCCCTTCATGATGCAGGTGGCCATCTTCTTGCATCTAGAGGTGTAAATGTCTGTGATGGTGTGGAGGCTGACTCCAACAGACTTCTGTGCAGCCTTCACCACTCTCTGCAAAACTTTTCTTTCTGCAGCTGCACAGCCTCCATGCCACACGTTAATGCTGGAGCACAGGGTGCTCGCCACTGCACATCTGTATGAGGGGGTGAGGACTGAGCTTCCAAGACCAGCTCGCCTCAGCCGCCTGAGAAAGTATAGTCTTTGATGATCTCTCATTGCACCTTACTTTCTATTGCATTTTTATTGGATCCTCTACAATTTCACATAATTTCAAAAGATAAAAAGAACAGAAGTGGAAAAAAATTACAAAAATAAAAAAAGTAAAATTTGCCAGAGATGGATACACCTTTTGGGAGGAAACCGCATGTTAGGCTATTTGGTAACTCTAAATTGTCCCTAGGTGTGAGTGAGAGAATGAGGTGTTGTCTCATTTGTCTCCATGTGTCCCTGTGATGGACTGGAGACCTGTCTAGGGTGTCCCTTGCCTCTTGCACAGTGACTGCTGGACATGGGCACTGGCAACCGCCGTGACCCAAAATATAAGAAGCGGGTAAAAGATAATGGATGGAATTCAAAACTTGAAATCATTGCCTCACATGTATCAGCCACTGCTCGATGGTCCGTTTAGTTTTTGGATCTCAGTCTTTCATTTATGTTACTGTCCCTGATTTCGAAGCACTTTGGTTTCTTTGCTCCAGTCGATAGATTTTTTTTAAAAGTTATTTGCACTTCGTTTCTTCTTTTTTTTTCATTCAACCTTTATTTAGTCAGGTAAATCTTATTGAACCTCATGGGCTCATTTACAAAAGCGACCTGCTAAAACTAAAGAACGATAAACAGCAATGGTAGAATTTCCTTAAACAATAAACAATAAACAAACAATAAACAATAAACAATAGAAAACAAAAAACAAAAGAAAGAAATACATTTTTTTAAACAAAGTATCAAAAAACGAGCAAAACATAAGGTAGACGTATAAAATCAAAGACAGGAACAAATCTGCATTGGTTTTTGCCAGGATTCCAACAGATTCTGAAAACCATTTAGAGAAGTCAAGGTCGAGAGCTTCAGATCTTTTTGTAAGATATTCCATGAAGCAGGAGCAGAGTAGGAGAAGGCCCTTTTTCCAAGTTCAGTCCTCACTGACGGAACACTGCAGGTAATCATGTCCTGAGAGCGCACACTGTAGCTGCACTCACGCAAAGACATGTAGGAGGAGATGTATGAGAGCAGCAGACCAAGAAGTGATTTAAAGATGAAAATGTACCAGTTTCTGTCTCTTCTTTCTAGTTATTGCACACTTCCACAAGTGGTGGACAATCTTACAATTTCTTTCTTTTATCATTTATTTGGTCTGTGCAAAACACTTCTTAGCTTTTCAGATTGGACCGGATTCAAGGTGGCCGTCACATCTAATAACTATAAGCAAACAGCAGAAGGGCTGTGACCTCACTTACTATAGCTGTAGTCATAGCTGAGAGTCATGCCTAAAACATATTCTGTACACTATCATAGTATAAGTAAGATCTTATCCGTTTTCCATTTTAGAAAGGCAATAAACTACAACACAATCAGGTGAGAGGTGTTTTATCTGTGGGTGTTCTGAATGTTTTATCTCAGTTGTTCTCACTAAATCAAACATGCAAGAAATGCATAGTTACCTTATCAGTCAGGTTCACTCAGTGCAACACATTGACTATGGGAATTGTGCTGCCGCGCGGTTCACCTGAAGTAATACAATCACGCCTCTTTAGGAGGCAGGTGGGCGTCAACAATGAGGCCCCACCCTCCTCGTATTTAAGAGGCTGACGCCCCACCTCTCTTTCTCTTTTTGCCCTTCACCTAGCTTACACCTGAACTTCGTGGGACTCTCTGTGACTACATCGCTCGACTGGAGGTGAGCTCACTCCCTACCCTGGGCGCAACAGAGAAATTTCCTACATACAATTGGGTTAGCGAAAGCTAGCCCAGTGCATTTTATTTAACCTCAAGGTTTTTCTTCTGCTCTTTTTGTAGCTTCGCTCGGCGGCGCAAACTGCGTCACACGCTACCTAGCTAACAAAGTTAGCCGGCTAGCCGACGAGAGCAGCTCGACGAGAGAACGTCTTCGGACCACCACGTTAGCAGTCAGCTAGCGAGCTTCAACCCTTCTCAGCCATGGCTCCCAAGAAGGGAAAGAGAAAAGCAAAAACTTCAAAGAAGACCAGCAGGCCGGTGAGCCCCAACTCCCAAGCCTGCCTTAGCGGATACGGCTACTCCCTTTGGGCGACGGACACCCACGAGGCTTGTCCGGTCTAACTGGGGATGTTGCACGCTAAAACTGTGCTGGATCCCCCTGAGTTCTGCCCTCAATGCAGCCAGATGTGTGAGGCTGTGAGGTAGCGACGCATGGACGTCATGGTCAAAGCCATGGGCGGCTCCACGGCGGCGTGGGACCCAGACCTCACAGAGAAACTGACTCCCACCTCGGAGCTCGAAGCCGTCGAGCTGGAAGACAGTGGCAACGCTGACTGGGGGGACAGCATGGACATGGCGGCCCCCATAAGGGACTCCACCACCGAGTTCAATACGAGAGGCTTGTTAAACGCAGACGAGCTCTCGTTAACAGCCTCGGGTGAAATATCGGATGACGAAGCTGAAAACGAGAGCGAAGGAGAAGACAAGGACTTCTCCCAGAACCCAACGGCAGCTCACCCAGAGACGGGTGTCTCTATCCCCGCTCTGTTCGACCTGTGTCGCAGAGCGGCAGACACGTTGCGGATAAGCTGGCCAGAACCCCTACCTCGACAACAGGTTACGAGGTTGGCGGGGAATTACTTTTTCGCAAAGCAGCAGTTGGCCACGAGGCACAGGATGCCGATCTTTCCCAACTTCCACACTGACCTAACTCACACCTGGGCTGAACCCAGGGTTCTGATACCTCTGCCCCTCTCCCAGTTCCTCTACGTCGCCAGGATGGAGGCTGCAGGAATGGCCAACATCCCACAAATGGAGGACAGGCTGGCGGCCCACTTAGCACCCAAAACATCGGGATCCAGGCCAACACTTCCCAGCAAGGCCTGCCGCGCATCGGCCTCCCAGCATGAAAAATGTTACCGAGCTCAGGGCCTTGTGGTCCACGCCATGAATGCCTCGGCCATGATATAGGCCTACTTGGCGGAGAAGCTGCAGGAGCTCCAACAGACCACCAACAAGAAATATGTGGCCGAGGTCCTGGAGGAAGCCTGCAAGGTGACAGACTTCATCCTCCGCCTGATGGGCACAGTGGCCATAGCTCAAGGGAGGAGCATGGCTGAGATTTGCTCAANAATTACCATAATTACTGTAAACACAGAGGAACTTACTTGGATGTTTGCTAGAACATAGATCTTCGTTTATTTAATAGATGATATGAAGAAACGAGTCTCTGCGTCTCAGTGGAGACTTTTCATGACATGACGTGATGTTGGAGTCTCCAAAGCGCGCGCTGCAGCCTTGTGCGCAATCTGTTTGTCTGTGAAGCTTTTACTCCCATACAAGTTATAAATGGTGTACTTTCACGTGTCATTTTGGAGACATCTACAATAAACACAGATAATGACACACCTCCACTGCCGTGTAACACCGGCGAGGGTGCACGCGCGCTCAAAGCGCGACCATAACTCAGCCTTTGGGATCATATGGATGAGACCATTCCATTGGACATGAATCGGCTTTGTGTGGACTGGACTGGCACAGCCCTGATCGACCTGCCAGCTCCCTCTAAGCTCCTGTGGAACCCCAGTTTCTGCACGTGCACGCGTGATGCGCGGCCCCTGTGTTGCGCCAGTGCGCAGCAAACTGAAAAATGATTATTTCTGAAAACGGCTGATAAGCCATATCCTAGATCAGAGAATTATATCTGTTTATAAATAAATGCTCTGCGTGTTACACTATCTATATCCTCCAGTAAGGCTGAATGTATCCGTTCCTGTTACATTTATTTTTTGCACAACTTTGCGCGTCCATGTGGATGTACTTGTTAATCGTGTGTTTGGTGGGAATATTAATCATTTTCACATCATGAACAGTTAATAGTAATAATAATAATAATAATAATAATAATAATAATAATAATAATAATAATAATAATAATAATAATAATAATAATAATAATAATAATAATGAATTCAATTTATAACGCACCTTTCATTAATGGAAATCTCAAAGTGCTACAAGGTGCAACATAATTGAATGTCAATAAAACAAATAATAAAACAATTAAAATCAACAACAGTATCAGCTAAGATCAAAAGTAGAATCATGAGGAGTAAAGTATGCTCGGTTGAAAAGAAAGGTCTTCAAGCCGCTCTTAAAGTCAACCACAGACTGTGGGGCTTCAGTTTCTCTGAAACACCTGTAAGTGTCGCCAAAGGAACAAGAACCACAGAAACGTGCGTACGCCTGCTCGGGAGCTTGCGTGGATATGTACCTGGATGCGCATATATTCACGTTCAGTTCAGTTTTGATACATACGGGGTTTTGCGTGGAAAGTGACGTGCGCAATGTTTTTGTGCGCACGCACGGTTGATACATGAGGCCCCTGGTGTCCACCATAAGCCCAGAGCGTGCCCACGTTCTGAGGGACGAAGTTTCCACAATGTTACAAAATGGGGTAATAAATGTTGTCCCAGCTCGCGATGTGAACAAAGGCCAATACAGCAAGTATTTCTTAGTGCCCAAACGGGACAAAGGCTTGCAGCCTATCCTGGATCTCAGGATTCTGAACAAAAGGATAAAAACATTCAAAAATCAGCATGCTCACGTTGCGACAAGTAATTCACTCTGTAAGACCGAAGGATTACGTCTGCACAATCGACCTCAAATACGCCTTTTTCCACGTGAACATCCTACCTCGGCACAGAAAATATCTCCGTTTCGCCTTCGAAGGAAAATCATTTGAGTTCCTAGCACTCCCTTTCGGGCTAAAAACCACCCCAGATCATTCATGAAATGCCTGGATGTGGCCTTGACCCCACTGGACGGTCAAGAGGTCAGAGTTCTGAATTATTTAGACAATCTGATTATCCTTGGGCGCGACAGGGCCCAAGCGCAGCAGCACTCACAGAAGGTGATGTCTCACCTGGACGCTCTGGGTTTCGTCTTAAACATGGGAAAAAAGCAATCTGACCCCAGCTCAGATTACCGTATTTTTGAGTGTACAGGTCAACTCCATTCTGTACAGAGCAAGGCTCTCAGAGGCTCAGGTTTCATCCCTCCACCTCTGCCCGACATATTTTCAGCTGGGTAATCTCTAGACTTAAAGTGACGCTGCTGGATGAGGGAGAGGACGCTGGCGTGATGTTCGCCGCTTCTCCACGCTGAAAAGTTGTTTTACTGTTGCTATTTTTAATTTTTGGACGTTTATCTGGACTTTTGTTCAGTGGTTTTTTAATTTTTTATCAAGGACTTTACGGACAGCTTGGTTAGTACTTCCTAACCGGAATATTGGGCTGTCTGCCTCCTGTCAAACTCCAGCACAAACCTTGCACAAACTTTGCTTGGAGAACTACGTGGCTGCAGTTTTTTGTTTTGCTTACCTGCTGCTTCTGTCAACCTCCTGTGTGGTCTGGACCGTTCTGGACTTTCTCCTGTGCTCCTCTTCGAGTCATGCTCATTCAAGTTACATCTCACTGCTTCTTGGTTATTTCTCTCGGAGCCGTGGGTCTGCTGTTAGCGGCTAGCTCTGTGCTAGCTTCCCCCGGTTTGGCTGGCGTGATGTTGACCTACTCCGCTTCGCAGCTGCTTGGACTTAACAACTGCTCCATTCCATCTTCTGTTTCCATCATCAAACAACTGGGACTTCTGCGTAGACCTCGTTACATCCATAGAGGCTCTCGAAAGAAATCTGTTTATTCTCGCTCTGAATTGATTCCGTCCGGGAGACGTGTCGCACCTCAACTACGTCATCAGAACGCTGCGTCTGTAGTCCCTTGTAGTCCGCAGCGCACGAGGTGGCAAGGAAAACGTGGAGTGGATTTCAGTCTGCTTAAACCGGTTCAAAAAGCTCCTACACCAACTAGCATTAAAATAGAACTTTTCAATGTACAATCACTATCCAATAAATCATGTCTAATTCATGATCACATCCTGGAGAAAAACTTGGACTTCATGTGCCTCACAGAAACCTGGCATCAACCAGACGTGTTCAGTTCTCTGAATGAAGCTTGTCCATCTGGATACAGTTATCTGCAGAGAGCCCGCAGCACTGGCCGCGGTGGTGGTCTGGCTGTAATTTACCGCAGTAATTTAAAATTGTCACATCTGTCTTCTCATAATTTTTCTTCTTTTGAATGTTTGGCCTTCAACTTCAAAGCCCCACTCCTGATGAACGTTATATTGATTTATAGACCTCCCAAACCACATGTTTCATTTAACTCAGAAATACATGACCTCCTCACTTTTTTCTGCACCTCCCCTGTAAAAACTATTTTTCTTGGCGATCTAAATATCCACATGGACAATTCCTCTTCCTCTCTGGCTACAGATTTGAAGTCTCTTTTGGAATCTCTCAACCTCACCCAACATGTGGACGCCCCTACGCACAACAGGGGGCATACTCTGGATTTGGTGATTACAGACACTGTACTTAATAACTTGTCTGTATATGACCTGGGTGTCTCAGACCACAGGGTCATCTCCCTGGAAGTGCCTTCAACTTCGCCTGCTTCTAACCCAAAACGACCTATCCAGTTCCGTGACTATAAAAACATTTCCCCTGAGGTTTTGTCTGCTGATCTTCACACCCTGACCGCTGTCAATCACTCATCTGCAGATGACTCTGTGGATTATTACAACCAATCTCTCCAGGAGCTTCTGGACCTACATGCTCCCCTGAAGTCAAGACTGGTGTCTTTCTCCCGTTCAGCCCCCTGGTACACTGATGAGCTGCGCAGGATGAAGGCAACTGGCCGTGCTATTGAGAGACGTGTAAAATCATCTGGTCTCTCTGTGCACAAGCAAGCGTACAAAGAACATCAGAAAGCGTACGCCTATTCGCTTAAAGAAGCACGCTCCAAATATTATTCCAACATCATCAACACCTGCCCTGGAAACTCTAAACAGCTCTTCTCCACAATAACTCATCTGCTTAATCCCATTAAACAAACTCATGAGGACTCTGTTCAAAAATGCAACCTGTTCCTCTCATCATTTAAAAACAAAGTTGACACTATCAGATCTCAGCTCCACAACCTCCCTGATCTTAGTGTACCATCTACCCGTCTGCTTTCTGGGACCCTGAGCAGCTTTGATGAAGTCGCTCAGAGTGAGGTAGAGACCATCCTCAAGAAAATGAAGCCTTCATCCTGCGCCCTGGATCCCTTCCCCTCGTCTCTCATAAAATCCAATCACTCTGCAATAAGCCCATTAATCACACAAATAATAAACAAGTCTCTACAATCTGGTCATGTTCCATTGCCTCTAAAAACTGCCATCATTAGGCCTCTTCTGAAAAAATCTAATTTGGATCCCGACATTTTTTCTAATTACCGCCCAATTTCCCACCTCCCATTTCTGTCCAAAGTGCTGGAGAAAGCAGTTGCTGCTCAGCTGCAGGACCACCTACAACAACACTCCCTGTATGAGAAATTCCAGTCTGGATTCAGAGCAGCTCACAGTACTGAGACAGCACTGCTGAGAGTAACAAATGATGTCCTCATGGCTGCTGACACTGGTTCTCCCTCCATCCTTGTCCTCCTTGACCTCACTGCAGCCTTCGACACTGTGGACCATAATATCCTCCTCCACCGTCTTCATGTGGAGGTCGGTCTCTGTGACATTGTCCTGGACTGGTTCAGATCTTTCCTCTCCGATAGGCTGGAATGTGTTAGCCTTGGCAATGCCACTTCCCAGACAGTCGGTGTCTCCTGTGGTGTCCCTCAGGGGTCAGTTCTGGGGCCCCTGCTGTTTTCCCTCTACATGCTGCCTTTAGGTCAAATTATCAATCAGTTCAACATTTCTTTTCACTGCTATGCCGACGACACACAGCTTTACATCAGGACTGGAACATCATCATCATCCCTATCTCCGTCTTCACTCACTGTTCTCTCTGCCTGCCTGGAGGAAATAAAGGCATGGATGAATCAGAATTTTCTTCAATTAAACTGCTCGAAGACTGAGGCCATATTGATTGGCACCCCTCACCAGATACAAACATCAACTTTAACAACAATCTCCTTCTCTGGTCAAGACATCCCCCTCTCCACCTCTGTTACAAATCTTGGAATAAAAATGGACTCTCATCTTACATTTGAAAATCACATTAAGCATCTGTTTAAAACCTGCTTCTTCCATCTTCGAAACATCTCCAGACTTCGCCCTTCTCTGACTTTTCCTGATGCTGAGAAACTCGTCCATGCCTTTGTCTCCTCCAGGCTCGACTACTGCAACTCCCTGTTTATTGGTATCCCTGGCAAAAACCTTCAGAAACTTCAATACATTCAAAACAGTGCAGCAAGGATTCTGTTGAGAGTTCGTAAATTTGAACATATTACACCCATTCTCCATAACCTCCATTGGCTTCCTGTCACCTACAGAATTCAGTACAAAACTGCTCTCATTACCCATCAATGCTTGCACGGCACTTCACCTGACTATCTAAAGGACATTCTTGCACCATATTCATCCACCCGGTCTCTACGATCACAGAACAGTAATTTCCTTCATATTCCTCGGACCAAGTTGAGGACCATGGGAGACCGAGCATTCTGTGTGGCTGCCCCCCGCCTGTGGAACTCCCTCCCTGACGACCTGAGAGCTCCACAGTCACTGGTTGACTTTAAAAGCAGCATAAAGACCTTTCTTTTTAAGCAAGCCTATTCTGCCTCCACATGATTTTATCTTTGATCTTAGCTGATATCATTATTGATTTTACTTGATTTTATCACTTGTTTTATTTTATTTATTTTTTAAGCAAGCCTAATCTGCATCCACATGATTTTATCTTTGATCTTAGTCGATATTATTATTGATTTTATTTGATTTTATCACTTGTTTTATTTTGATCTTTGCTTTATTACACTTTGTAGCACTTTGAGATTTTTATTAATGAAAAGTGCATTATAAATGGAATTCATTATTATTATTATTA
>JBBPBX010029780.1:0-23880 GCA_038048925.1 Garcialebias charrua
AACTCAGTCAGCACTATCTTGAGGCATTGAAGGTCAAAAGTTATCAAAAGAATTTTTCTATGTCAAAGCATGTGGGCGTGGCCAAGCCTCAAATCTGGCCATTTTCCATGAAACATCAATTACGTCATATCTGAGCGAACTCGTCCTAGAGCTTTCGAGATCCAGGCGTCAAACTCGGTCAGCACTATCTTGAGGCATTGAAGGTCAAAAGTTATCAAAATAATTTTTCTATGTCAAAGCATGTGGGCGTGGCCAAGCCTCAAATCTGGCCATTCTCCATGAAACATCAAGCTAAAATAACTTCCTAATATAAGCTCCCAGCTTCACCAAACTCACTGACATCGATCCTTGTTCACCCCCCTGCAGGATTCCATTGCAATACTTGGTGGGCGTGGCCTAATTCCGCAACAGCGCCCTCTAGAATATTTAAAAAAAACAGCCCCCAGCCATGCTTTATCCCAGAATAATGAAACTTGGTACACATGTGTATCTCATCAGGAGCTACAAAAAAGTCTCTTGGAGCAATGGTCCAAAGCCAACAGGAAGTCGGCCATTTTAGGTCAAAGTCACAATTTGGTCTATTTCATTGACGTCATATCTGAGCGAACTCGTCCTAGAGCTTTCGAGATCCAGGCGTCAAACTCGGTCAGCACTATCTTGAGGCATTGAAGGTCAAAAGTTATCAAAAGAATTTTTCTAAGTCAAAGCATGTGGGCGTGGCCTTAGGTCAAAGTCAAATTTGGTCTATTTCATTTACGTCATATCTGAGCGAACTCGTCCTAGAGCTTTCGAGATCCAGGGGTCAAACTCAGTCAGCACTATCTTGAGGCATTGAAGGTCAAAAGTTATCAAAAGAATTTTTCTATGTCAAAGCATGTGGGCGTGGCCAAGCCTCAAATCTGGCCATTTTCCATGAAACATCAATTACGTCATATCTGAGCGAACTCGTCCTAGAGCTTTCGAGATCCAGGCGTCAAACTCGGTCAGCACTATCTTGAGGCATTGAAGGTCAAAAGTTATCAAAAGAATTTTTCTAAGTCAAAGCATGTGGGCGTGGCCTTAGGTCAAAGTCACAATTTGGTCTATTTCATTTACGTCATATCTGAGCGAACTCGTCCTAGAGCTTTCGAGATCCAGGCGTCAAACTCGGTCAGCACTATCTTGAGGCATTGAAGGTCAAAAGTTATCAAAAGAATTTTTCTATGTCAAAGCATGTGGGCGTGGCCAAGCCTCAAATCTGGCCATTCTCCATGAAACATCAAGCTAAAATAACTTCCTAATATAAGCTCCCAGCTACACCAAATTCACTAAGATCTATATTTATCCATCCCTCGACAGGACTGCAGTCCAATATGTAGTGGGCGTGGCCTGATTCTTCCAGAGCGCCCCCTAGAATTTAGTTTAAAAATCAGCCCCCAGCCATGCTTTATCCCAGAATTATGAAACGTGGTATACATGTGTAAATTGTCAGGACCTACAAAAAAGTCTCTTGGAACCCTGGTCCAAAACAAAAACAAAGTCGGCCATTTTGGGTCAAAGGTCATTTTCCGATGTTTTTGAATTGCGTATTTAAACAAACTCCTCTTAGTGATTTTGAAGGATTGCCTTTAAACTTGGTTAACATGCCCTTAACACATTGGACAGTAAAAGTTATCAAAAGTTTGCGTTTTCGTTTATGCTAAAGGGGCGTGGCCAGGCCTCAAACTTGCGCTTCATGCGTCCCCTACATTATTTCTATAGTCCCATCTCAGTGATACATCATCCGATCTGAACCAGATTTATTGTGCATAATCAGTGAGACCTTGTGGACACATTGATATTGTTGTTTAACATATGACTCCAGAGCGCCCCCTAGATTATTCAAACTGTTATATCTCAGTGATACATCATCCGATCTGAACCAGATTTATTGTGCATCATCAGTGAGCCCTTGTGGACACATTGATATGGTGGGCTAACATTTGACTCAAGTGCGCCCCCTACATTATTTCTATAGTTATATCTCAGTGATACATCATCCGATCTGAACCAAATTTATTGTGAATAATCAGTGAGCCCTTGTGGACACATTGATAATGTGGTTTAACATATAACTCCATAGCGCCCCCTAGATTATTCAAACTGTTATATCTCAGTGAGACATCATCCGATCTGAACCAGATTTATTGTGTATCATCAGTGAGACCTTGTGGACACATTGATATTGTGGTTTAACATGTGACTCCAGAGCGCCCCCTAGATTATTCAAACTGTTATATCTCAGTGAGACATCATCCGATCTGAACCAGATTTATTGTGCGTGTGCACCCCTGGTGCGGAGTAGACACGAGAGACTTCGAAATGGCGACCGAGCGGACGAGCTGGAGCTCGCGCGGTCGCCTCAATAAGGTCCGAGCGGCGCTAAGCTGCTTCGGGCCTCAACGCCGCTTGCGGCTTTAATTTTTTTTTTGTTTTTTTCAGAGATTACCTCTCTAACATCAATCTAGTGACAGAGTGAAGAAATATGTTAAAAATATATTGTTAGAAAAGTTACATATAGCAGCTTTAAAGTGCATTTATAAAGGAAAAGTAAGACTGAGACACACCTTCGCTATAATTTCGAGCAAACAAATAATTGTTTTTAAGTGTTAATCTTGTTAAATTCTTATTAAAGTCCTCCTGTGCACTCTCCTGTGGCCATCATTTGGCAGCCCATTGATTTTTGGCACAACACCGGCCCATATTTCCAGGTTGTCAGCGGTGATGTGTAACAAACGTGACGCGTCAGAGGTGACGCATAATAGATGCGACTTATATAGTGAAGCGACATATTTATGTTTTTTCCACTATAGTAGACATATTTGGACTGATGCAACTTATAGGGCAGTGCGACGGGTACGGCGGATAATATATTTACAGTCTTGGGCTGTGGCAGTATTTATGAAATTAGCATTTGCATGAACCGCTATGAAATTTTTGAGAATGGATCCATGCAGCAACACACTTTGGTCTCAAAGTAGCAGTTAGCTTGTTGAACTGGTCAGAACTAAACTTTGTGGCTTCAAACTGAAGTTGATCAAAAACCTTTATGCACTTTCGCAAAACAAGTCAGCAAAATGGCTGCTAAGAGTTTGTTTGACTCTAAAAAAGCTAAGTCTGGTTCTCTGGACATTCAAAAAACAAAACAAAATTGTTTTTTTTAATGTCCAAAGGACCAAACTTAGCTTTTTTAGATTTTTCTGGATTATTGAGCATGCATCAGGGTAGTTTGTCTTGACTGTTCATAAATCACAGATCGAGCCGGCTATGTCCCATTCAGAAATAAGATTTTAGAAATGAATCAAGCTTTACTTACAGTAAAAACCGGTCTATTTGGGGCAGCACGGTGGCACAACTGGTAGAGCTGCTGCCTCTCAGCAAGCAGGTCCCCGGTTCAAATCCCGGTCTGGGGGCCTTTCTGGGTGGAGTTTGCATGTTCTCTCCGTGCATGCGTGGGTTTTCTCCGGGTGCTCCGGTTTCCTCCCACAGTCCAAAAACATGCATGTTAGGCTGATTGGTAACTCTAAAGAATTGACCCTGTATGTGAGTGAAACAGGTCCCTCTTGTAAATGAGTCCCCGTGGCTCAATGAGGCTAACCTGTGTAAATAAAGGTTGAATGAATGAATGAATAATACGCTGTATTTTTGCTCATTTGAATGTCCTGCGTATTAAACACCGAAGAGTATTATTTATGGATTTTTCCCCATATTTTTAGACCCATTTTTCGCTCTGATTCTTCGTTTTTCATTTTTGCAAAAATGGTGCAGTACCAGTTTCGGCCGCTATACGGGCGCTGTAGGCAGCAGCCAGCAGAGGACTCAGAGAGTGAAGAGGAAGAGGAGGGCCACTTCCAGACGTTTCTAGCTCATGTGTCCGAAAACAGCCTCCTCTGGTCGGACTGACTCTGTCGCTGCCCGCCCCTTGCTCTGGATGTAGCTGCTATTAGCTGTGAGGTTCGCTGTTTTTGTTTGCAAGATACCACTCATAAACCACACCGCGGATTTTTAAATCCAGCTAATTTCACATTTGGTTCAGCTCAGGAGCCCGTCTGCTATAGTCAGGTAAGAAATACATTTTTTAAGCGTTTATTTAGCAAAATTTAAAGAAACAAAGCGTCCGGTCCGAGCCGCCTGCCTAAAATTTGGCAAACTTTTTTTAATTTTTAATCCAGCTGATTTGAACATTTCGTTAAGCTCAGGAGCACGTCTTCTATAAAGTCAGCTAAGAAATATATTTTTTAAGCGTTTATTTAGCTAAATTTAAAGAAACAAAGCGTCCGGTCCGAACTGCCTGCCTAAAATTCGGCTAACGTTTTTTTTTATCCAGCTGATTTGAACATTTCGTTAAGCTCAGAAGCACGTCTGCTATGAAGTCAGCTAAGAAATATATATTTTCTCGCAAATAAATAATTGTTTTACCGTGTTTCCTTGTGAAGATCTTCGTACTCGCTTGCTTCTGTCGCCGCCATCTTGATTAGGGCAAATGAGGCGCTGATGCGTCGCGTGGTGATGACGCGTATTAAACACCGAAGCGTATCGTTTACGTTTTTTTCTTGTTTATTGTTAATAATTGGACAAAGCGTATTAAACACCGGAGCATATTTTACAACGGCGAATACGGTAAGTAAGACAGAGGTGTAGCAGAACGCATTAAATATGTGACCTTATACCGTCTTCAAAACATTGCACATGAACTCTGTTTAGTATGTTTTTGTGGCTAACTAAACTCTTTAACTAAACCCAGTTCTGACTGCCCCAATCAGTCCATTCAAGAATCACACTTTTGTTTGTGCAAGTGTCTTATAGCAGGTGAGATATTTATTGTTCACTACCTTTCCACAGAACCTCACTTCAAAGGATCTATTCCAGTAAAATGAAAATGCTAAAATGAATCACAAGTCACCTAAATTTGTACTTATGTAAAAGTACTTTTCGCCACTAAGACGTGTGCTGATTAAAACCACGGTTAAGGCTTTAAGCAGATTGTTGTAAACACTGTCATAAAAAAAAAGTAAATACTGTAAAAAGAATGCCTTGAAGAATCCTGATGATCTATATTTTTCCAGAGGTGGTGTGTAATGTAAGCAGTCTGTCTCAGATGCAAATATGGAGGCATTAGTAAATCTGACTTTACTTACATGCCTCATTTAGAATTTATTTGTGTGATGTTTAATAAATTTCTTGCTTAGTAATGATTCAAAATGACATAATTTAGACAACTTGTAAAAACTTGACATCTTTAAAATATAAATGCAGCACATCAATAGAAACAATACATTTATTTTACATCTCTAGCTGTGTTTCCATCCATTTTCATTTCGATTTTTGAGCTAATTTTTGAAATCTCGCAAATATGTAAATACAAATTAATGCGAAGCAGAAGTGTTTCCATCTGCTGGCTTGAAGCGCATCTACCAAGCCACGCACAGCGTCATTACGTCAGACGTCAGCGTCATTACGTCAGACGTCAGCACTGCGCATGTCCAGCGCATGTCTACAGTAAACAGGAAGTAGCAGTTGAAAACAGAACCTGGCCACACATCTCGTCAAAATGGAGAGAATATTTCAGGTACGTGTTGCTATCGGTCGAGTTGTATTTATTCTGTCATACAAACTAGTTTTAGCGATGTTACATGTTGTCCGGAGCGGAAACAGCTGATCAGTCACGTGACGTGAATGTTCGCTTCGGCAGCACGAGTCGGCAAATGTGTTTCCATCTGTCGCTGTGCGCATCTGCTCATTTTCGAACATCCCAAAAACCACCTCAAGCGAGCGTATAAACTTTTTGGCGAACTTGAGAAAGTAAATACGGATTTTGCCGTTTCCATTAAGCTTTTCTGCTGCGATACTTCAAAATGCGCACCTAGAAACCTTGATGGAAACACGGCTACTGTTTGTTTTGTGCTCTAACAAAGAGCTGGCAGAGAGGATGGGAAGACAGCATGTGCAGATGTGCTCCAATCAGCATAGGGCCATGCATCCCTCAGGCTACACACACACACACACACGCACACACTGTGACTACAAGCTGCCCAGGCCTTGGTAGGCCTTCCTGGGCCAATTCAAACACTGATCCCCGCTGATCTGGGAAAGACCTTGGCTCTGAGGAATTTGTTCATGCAAATACGACTCGTTTCCTCTGGCAAAGCCCCACCACATGTCCGAGCCTTGGACTCGCTTCCTCCAGGGCTCAAGTAGCTTTTCACTTTGGCTTTTCCATCACTGCATCATCACAGTTTCAAAATGGGACAAAAACAAACAGCGGAGGAGTATCAGGGCCAGCAGGAACATTAACACCCAATGTGTGTGTGTTGTTTAATGGATAAGATTTGTTTGTTTCACCTGTGAAGCTGCAGGTCGGCGAGGGTGTCCCCTGGTGGTGACACAGTGACAAGCCCCCATAAGTGAAACCACCCAGATTTCCATCAGATCCCACCCCCCAGATAATAGTAATTTCACAGATAACAGTGAATCTCTAATGTGAAGGAAAATGCAAATTAAAACCCCATCAATTCTACCCTGAAGAATAGATTTCTAATTTTCCTACGCTGTACTGTATCTCACTTTAAACAGCGCTCCATCTTTTCCAGAGTGATAAGCCGCAGCGCGTTTCATTGCTTTTATCTAAAACAATGATCTGCGCCGACAACTGGACCTCCATCTCCCTCTGACACAAACTCAAAAATGAAAACACAGGAGGAAAGAATCCACCCACTCGCATGCAGCCTTTTAACAAGCTCAACACACTGACAAATCACTGCATTAACTTGATTCTTTAGTCAGAGCGGCGATACAGACAAAGGTGCAGTGGAACAAAACGGAAATAAAGAAGCTTTTAGACCTAAGTGACACTAACTGTAAACATTACAGCACATCTTAGCATCTATTCAGCACTTCTGTGTGATGAAAAGCCGTGTTCAGTGCATTTGTTTTTAACGGCGCGTGGCCTTCTGAAGCTGTTAATTGCAGGAGGAAATGACTGAGGACTCCCTCGTGCACAACCTGCTATTCCAGTTTACAGACACATCACAAATTTCTTCAGGGGTCTCAGATTGGGTGTCTTTTGTGAACCTTTTAATGCCTCTGCAAGTGAAAGCAGGCCTTTACAGCCCCCCTTTAAAAAAATTCACATAATGTGGCTTAGCTGAAATAAAGAAGCGGGAAACTGATAATTTAAGACATCTATTAACATTTCGGCTAAGTCAAGTGACCAGAAGGCCTCAGCCCCGGCTAATGACAAGCACATTAGGCTAACTTCATTTAACCAACAGAATAGAGGTGGGACGAGTTGCTTTTGTGTTCTCTAAATACTGTTTCTTCATCCCCTGGGTATTTAGAAACCTTATCATAAAATATCCCCACAGCACCCACAATCTGTAGATAGCATTCAGCAGCGAGGAACCACGAGGGAAAGCTTAGTGAAAATAAAAACAGAGCGCCGTGCAGAGAGCTGAGCCTCTCAAGAGATAATGGAGGCTGCAGATTTATCCAAGAACGGTACGCAGAGGCGTGAAATAAAAGAGGGGCCCATAGATGCCTGAGAGCCGCTGCGTCTTTAAGAAACCCACTTACCTGAACGTGCATGGAGGCAAGAAAAAGCAGCACAATTCACTCACGTGCAGTTTCAAAGAAAAGTTTCTGTTGTGATGAGTGGTAGAATATTCTACGTTGTTGCATTTAAAAAAATAATAATTTTTGGTCATGTATCATAGCGTACCTATTTTAGTTAAAGGGCTGGAGAACAGCTGCTGCAGAAGTTTGTTCTCTGATGTTCTTAGCACCACAACGATGTCTGCAGGAAGAGTGTCCCTGTTCTTCTCCAGAAATCCATTCACATCGTACATCACCTGAGAGCAGGACACAGGAATCATGCAGAAAGCCTGGATTTAAGGAGCTTCCTATGTCGATACAACACATCAGATTTACTATAAGTATTTTGACTTTTCACAGAAGGCATTCTAAAACATCAAAGTAGGAAAAGATAAGTGAAAATAAAAAATAAATAAAAAACATCTAGCTTTTGTATAGTTGCTTCAATTGAGACCCACATTAACAGTTCCATGAGGGGGAAAATAATAAATATATTACCTGGTATAGATAACTTCTAAATGACCTTAGTTTGGAGAAATGTTTATCTGACTGAGTTAACGGTTAGTCTGAGACAAATACCAAAATGGATTATTGCTGAATTTAAACAACTCAATTTGTAAATGTTTTAGCTGTTCTTGCAAACATTTAATCTTCATCTTCTTCTACTGTTTATTCGAAGTCGGGTCGTGGAGGCAACAGGTCCAGGAGAGAAACCCAAACATCCCTCTCCCCAGTGACACTTTCTAGCTCATCCTGGAGGACTCTGAGGAGTTTCCAAGTCAGAGAAGATACATCATCCCTCCAGCATTTTCTTTAACACTATTTTACAAAAAGATTACATCACCATCCACTTTACAATAGATTCAGGCAGATAAACTATGATATTTGAGCAGGAAGTTCCCTAGGCGTCACCAGAAGTGCAACAACTACAGTAACCTTTTTTATTGAATAGCCATAAAAGTACAAGTGAATAACTGATTAGCACAAAACTGATGGTTTATAACAGAGGTTTTTTTTTATTTTTTATTTTAAGGTGGTACCAATCCACACATCAAACTACCGGTAGTCAGAATTAAATTTAATTTCTCCAAACTGATGTCGTTCAGAGCTGTCTTTAACAGGTAAAATATTAATAGTTCATAACTTGCAGCAGAACTCCACTTCAAAAGATCTGAACTACCATACAGCTTTAATGCATCATTATGACAGAAAAAACATATTATAGACACATTTGTTTTCCCAAAGTAATGAGCAAACTGTTCTTGTGCAGTTAAAATGTGCTACAAAACTTAGATCATAACCCTCCTGCTGCCCTCAGGTCAAACTGATCCACAAGGCCTCAGGGTTAACGCTGAGGCCTTGTGGATCTTTCTGACCCAAGGCCAGCAGGAGGGTTTAGAATCATCCTAAGCTTTAAAACCTCCTAAATCTAAATATGTTCTGCTTAAAACTACAAGCAAGACAGTTGGTTAATTGATAGAAAGATTGTTTGGTACCTTTCCAGCGTAATGCTGAATTCCAAAACAAAGCTCCATGCGTTTGGGTATCCAAAAATATTTGCAGCGCAGATTGTCCTCAAATTTATCTGTGGAAAAAGCATCATGAAAGATTTGCAACTGAGTAAATTTACCTTTAACCTTTTCAAATTATTTAGTGTTTGAATATTTTATATCCGAGGAGTATTTGCAGTCTTACCCACGAGGGTCTGGTCTGTGGCCTGAGGGAAGCGGCTCTCTTCGTCCAGCAGGGACAGCAGACCCATGGGTTTCTGCAGGAACATGTCCAGGATGGGCCTGTTGTCCTCATACTCCACCAGGCTGGCATCCACTCCCTCACTCTGGTATTCCATCTAATTACAACCACAGATTGTAGATTAAACCAGTTAATAGTTTCTCTAAATGACCTAATTAAACTAGCCGGGCTAAATATGATTTGTGTGCGAGGGGAACAGCTCTCATAATCAACTAAACCAAACAGATGCATGTCTGTGGCTGAACTTTTCAGCATAATAGAATAAATGCATAAACCAGAACAGAACCAAATTAACAAATAGAGCCACTCACTTATCCATAATTTATTTCAATGTGCAAATAACCCACTGTGATATCTTATTATTGCATCTATTTAACTTCACATCAAAAAGTTGTTTAAAATATATATTTTAATAATAAAGTGAAATCAATGGATCTAAACCGTCCTCATGTTTAAGTCATCACCCTTTAGAATAATCAGTGTCTGCGTGCAGCAGCTCTGAAGACATCCACCCCAGATAAAAACTCTTCTGCTGAGCGTCACACCTACATGTGGGCAGAAACTTTCCCACAACATTAAGGCCTGATTTTCATTTCTGCATTTGCAGTAAAAATAAAATAAAATACAGTATGTGTTGTGAACAACTCTCAGCTAGTTCAACCACAACTTTAAGCTTAAAATCTGTAAAACTGGGCAAGTTATTGCCATTTTTTTTTCTGTTTACCAAGGTCAGTTGACTGTGGTGGTGATCTTAAATTGTGGTGACACCTAAATTTGATCAGCTTTAGATGTACACTCAATATTTATTTTCTTAAAGACCGTGTAAATTGAAATTAAATGTGTGTTTTTAGTTCGTCACATGGCATAAATATGTGTTATTAATCACCCATATAAATCTGACCGATTAAAAACATTGTTTTCCTTATAAAATTAAGTCTCAAAAATCATGAAAAAACATAATTTTCCCTTGGTCTGAAACTGTGGGGGCGTGTCAGCGCATGGGCGTGGTTTCAGCGCAGTACTGCGGCCTGCAGCTGAGCTGTGTGTGGAGAGGCAGAAGGAGCAGAGCCAGTAAACCTGCTCTGTTTTTATCTGAGTTCTGTCTGTAACAGCAGCTACTTTTTCCAAGAGTTACGCTGTTTTTGTAAATAGTTTTCTTGTGTGTTTTTAATCTGGAATGAATAAAAAAAAGTTGTACCATGCGGGAATTGAACCCATAAGGTTTGGGACGGAAGGCAAACGCTTTATCCATTGACCTATCCAGGCATTACAGATACTCGGTATAAAACCACGTGGTATAAAAACACGTTATGATTTGTACGGGTGCCCTGACCATTGCGACATCCAGGGAAGATGCACGAACGAGGCATAATTGATTAGCTAGCTAACAATGAACAAAATATCTATGCTATTGCTATCTGATGCTATCTGCGATTCGCGAGTGAACGGCTCCACCGAGGCGAATTTATACGGCTGGAGCTGCAGGGGGTGGGGCTATACTTAAGAAGACCGCGTGACGAAACGCGGTCACATTTAAAACACGCCTAAAAAATCCTGAAACAGAAATATGTTTATACACAGTTTGCTCTATAACTCCAAAATTAATTGAGCTACAATTTTGAGACTTTTTACTCATTTACAAGATTACAATTATGACATTTATAATGTTTATTGAAGAAAATGTTGAAATTCACTTTACACGGTCTTTAAAGTTTCATTCAAATCCATTCAGCAGTCCATGAGACATGTTGCCAACAGACAAACAGGATTGACTCCAGTACCAGTAGTTAATGGCAAAGTTTTACAAACAGATCTTGTTCAATCAGCTGCTGTTTATAATGATGTTTTTCTACTACATTAGGGCAGTGTATTACTAGTTGATGTTTTTCTTAGTTAATCCTAGATGTTATTACTGTTTTTCTCTTGCATTTGTTGTTGGATGTAACTGGGACCCTGTGTACATAATCTCGTTTTCATCACATGTACCACATGCGGTGCAAATGACAATAAAGACTCTCTGACTCTTAATACTTAGAGTATTTGTTGGGCCTGCGTCTCAACTCATAACACGCCAAGACTTCGCTCAACATCTGTAACATGTAAGTGGTATTGACTTCAAAAGCCATTCGGTTGTATTGAAAGTTTAATTGAAAATTGTCTTCTGATTCATGAGATATTTTGCCAATTGTACAGAGAAATGAACACCCATGCTCACCGAGAGACGAGGGTAAAAAAACGTTTTACCTGAAGCCCATAGTGTTCAAGAATAACCTTGAGACAGTAATACATACTTTCATAACATCCAGGCTCGATTACAATGCACTTCTGTTTGGAATCAGTCAGACCTCCATTGCACAATCACAACTGGTCCAAAATGCTAAAGCCTGATTTTTAACTGGTACAGGCAAAATAGAGCACATTACTCCAGTTTTGGCCTCCCTGCAATGGCTCACAGTTCACTTTTGAATTCAGTTCAAAATCCTTCTGTATGTTTTTTAATCTTTAAACAGTTCTGCCCTCTCTTGTCTTGCTGATCTGCTGCAGCCATATGTCCCACAGTGCTCTCTCAGGTCAACAGATCAGATGCATCTATTGGTTCCAGGAGTCCGTCTTAAGCTCAGAGGTGATGGGAGCTTTCTCTGTTGCAGGTCCAAGACTGTGGAATGATTTACCACTACATGTCAGGCAGGCTTCCTCTCTCATTGTTTTTGAGTCTTGCTTAAATCCCACTTTTATTCCCTGGATTTTGACACCGAGTTGTTCTTAACCTGTCTGTATTCTACAATGTTAACTATTTAGTTATCTTCTTCCATTTGGATCGATTTATTTGTATTTGTATTTTATTCTCTTTTTTTCCTGTGCACTTTGCTTGCTTGTTTCTGCTGTACATAACTTTGGTTGGCCTTGTTGCTGTTTTAAGTGCTCTAAATAAAGTGGTATGGTATGGTTTGGTATTACTGTATTGTTAAACCCTCAACTTTAGTAATGGGTAATAACCATTTGTCAAAATGTTGCTTTAAAATTGACCAGACTATTCATTTAAGACTGGACTCTGGTATTAGTAAATGATTGAAAGTTACGAGTAATGGAAGTTCAAAATAAAAACTAAAGTTTCTTGCCATAAGCCATCAATAAATAAATAAATCCTACCTTGATTTAACTTTGAAAAGAGGACTGGAATGCATTAAAGTGAAATGGCTCTTGATTAAAGCTCATTCACTTCCATCAAGCAAAATAAAGACTTCTGATCCTTCAGAGTAAACAGTTTCATTAAATCAATTAAGAAGATAATTTTGTGGCACACAACTGTATAAACAAACCTTTACTCATCAGAGAAGGAAGGAAGACAAATGATTTTAAGAGCACCACTGTCCTGATGGGAACACACACAAACATTTACACAACGTTGGATGGACCAATACAGTATACAGTTTTTAAAAAACTGCTTTCTCCAAAACACATTAGGAGAAATATTTCAAGCAGACTATTAATATTCCCTTCATGCATGAAAAAAAAAACTCACCTGTTCAAGAGCAAATATGTGCTGGTTGAAATAAAACTGGATTTGCTCATTTGCTATGTTGATGCACAGTTGTTCAAACGAGTTCTTCTTGAAGTTTTCAAACCCAAAGATGTCCAGGATTCCCACATTCATGCAGCTCTCTGCGGCACTTCAAAGGAGGAAAGGGGGACAAACTAAGTTATTCTTCCATACAGAGGAACTAGCAAATCCCCAGCAGCCACAATAATTGATAAAACTTTAATGATAAGGAAAGTTCAACCCAAATACAGAAAACGGATCTTGAATGGCCTAGTCTGATGAGAAGTCAAAAAACATGGGCTTCAGAATAAAGACAGGGCTTTATATCAGGCTCAGTTAATACTTTCAACATCTGTACAAACAATACGTTCACAGAGCAGCAGGAAGACTTTCTGTATTCTGTGCTTGCTGCTTCGTGATCAGTAATTACAGCCTGCTGAATGTAGAGGTCACCTTAAGCCCATGCTACCCGGTTATTAGCAGCAATAAAGAATCCGCACAGATGACTTGAATTCAGACAGGAACTCTGGCTTCTGCTCATTTCTGGAAGACGACTCCTTGACAGTCGACGCTCACATTTATGAAGGGATTCTTTTGGATCAATGAGCAGCCTCTTTGCAGTCTCTCTGAAGTCTTTTTAATCATCTGAACGTCATTTTCTCTGCACGCAACTCTGAATCAAAAATTCATTCAACTTTTTTCTCGCTCTCCTTTTGCTTGTCTTGTGTGCGCACATTCGTATTCTCCTCTGCATGTTTGCATCTACCTCTGCAGTCTTTCGCAGAGGTTATCAGAGACGTGCAGAGAGACACTTTCACGAGTGTTGGTCACTACGCTCACCAGATATTCATGTCAGGCTGCAGCAGCGAGTTGATGCGGTTGACGATCCAGCTGAAGAGGCGTCCGTACAAGGCCTTGGACATGGCGTCTCGCACGTCGGTGGCTTTGTCCACGGTGTTGGTTCGAACGATGGTCTCGCCCCTCGTGACCACACACTGAGAGGTCAGAGCCTCCAGGAGCTCCTCAGAGCCGATGCTGAGGAGAGAGGCAGCTGAGAAAAAAAAAAGAAAAAAAGACGAGGATTATTAGAATCATCTTTAGCATCAAAATAAGAACCAACAGATGATTCATTGTTAATTACATTTCAGAAAACTGAAAAAGAAAACAATCAAACAAAAAATTAAATATTCTAATACAAAAGCTTGGTTTAAATTGACCTGATTCCAGTTTGTTCATAATAATATTGAATCTTCTTCCTACACCAGAGTAAGTCATGGAGCTCTGGGTTTTGTGCTTGTACCAATACTCTTTATTTTATATATATAAGCTTCCATCAGGTAAAGTTATTAGACAACATTAGATATTTTTTTCTGTTATGCTGATGATCAGTTATATTGATCCATGAAAACTGGTAAAGCCAATCTGTTACTTAGACTACAAGCTTGTCTTAGAGACATAAAAACCTGGATGACAGTTAACTTAATGCTTTTATACTCAGACAAGACAGAAGTCATGGTTTTTGGACCTAACTATCTGTAGCCCCTTTCATAAGTCAAATCCGCGCAATTGCCGCACAGACCAGTCCGGCTTTAATCCTCCCCGGGTCATTCATAAAACAAAGTTGAATCCGGCCACGGCCTGGCCTCAATGGAGCATTCACAAAACGATTTGCAGCGCGGGTTGAAAAGAGGCGTGGTGAAATTCTGCAGCTCAGAGGACGTGGTGCCTGCGTGTTTAAAGTGGGACCTCAGAGGTGTATGTAAACAAACATGGCGACGCTAGCGAACATCGTTGTGCTTATCCGAATGCGTTTTTTTTTTGCTCTTGCATCAGTACAGCAATCTGCTCCAGAGAAGGGCCCCATCGTTCACTGTACAGTACCGGTAAGTCCCTTATTAATTTCCTCCTCTGCGCGCAGAGACAGGAGTACACGGGTCTCGGCATCACCCCAATTAGCCATTTCCGTGATGATCAATAAAAAAAGAAAAAGATTTGGCGAAGAATAGCGAGTGATGCGCAAGCAAAATACAAATGTCATGTTCTTGTTTACACATTTAAATAGAGCGCGACAGTGGGCGCCGGAAGAGTACGTGGGAGAGTACGTCATTATTCAAATCAGTTTGAAGCGGCAGCACCTCCACACCTTTCACAAGTCGACAGATCCGGGCCTGATACTACCTCTGCTCGTGGATCAGGGGCGCATCAGAGGCGAGTAAATTTTACTCGCCAATCCGCCTTCGTGTTTTTTCTGAATGCTCGTTGGAGGACTGAGCATGCATCAGGCCCGGACTGAGCCGTCTTATGAAAGGGTCTTGAACAAACTTTGCAGCCTGTCACTCACTCTGGATGACATCAATTTCACCTCCAGTTCTAATGTAAGAAACATTTGTGTGATTTTTCAACTGGGTTACGTCTTTTAACCCCTCATTCAAAATATCACCAGGACTGCCTTCTTCCATAATGCACAATAGCGCACCTGCTTCGGCTGTTATCAGCCCATTAAATGGCCGTTATCGGTTGTTATCATCCCATAGGTAGCATTCAGACTGTTATCACTGATAATATGCTGCTTCGCCCGCATCTAAAACCGGAAGCTTTATTATACTTTTTTGTTAACTTTATTTAAAATCTTTATTTACAGTTTAGCTGCTACTTTTAAGCTGAATATCAAGGATTTACTTCAAATGAATTCCAGACTTAACTGTGATAAGGCTTTGATTTTGGTATCTTAAAATAACTCACTTAAAAGAGGATATTAAATTTGTTTTTCCTTTGTTTGGTATGAGTGAAATTCTGATCAATTCATATACAATACAGCAATATATAAGTATTATTATGTTCAGATATACACAGAGACGTCAACAAATTGAATACAGTATCACTAAAATCAGAAACTTGTTCAGTCGTTCCTGCAGTTCCCACAGTTCTCAGCTGATTCAAAACGCTGCTGCCAGAATTAGAAACTGTTTCATATTTACTTCTCTCCACAGGCTCCCTGTTAAATTCAGAAGATAATTTAAAATCTTCAGACATACAAAACTTAACTACATGTGTCCATCCTCTTTTTGTTCCATATTTTTCTAACAGAGCATTTGGCTCACAGTTTGGAGGTTTACTCGTGACTCCTAGAGTTTCTAAATGCAGAGTAGGAGGCAGAGCTTTCAGTTATCAGGCTCCTCTCTTGTGGAACCAACGTCCAGTTTCTGACCATGAGGCTGAAACTTTGTTGACCTTTAAGACAAGGCTGAAGTTTTTCATTTTTATTCTGTAAATTCTATAAAGATTAGCATGGGTTTCCTGAGCTACCCCATATGTATGTTTTTATAGGCTTAGACAACTTAAATTATAGTTTTTGACTGAAAAAAAAATCCCCATCTGTATCTGTTTTGCTATTTTGACATCTTTTTTAAACTTGTTAAAAGAATAAAATATGTATGCCTCTCTTATGATTGTCTATTGTTGATTGTCAAAGGAAAGTCTATTGTTGCCGTTTTCATCATTCTTTGTTGAAACCAGGTCTCTCTTGTAAATGAGTCCTCGAGGCTCAATGGGATGAACCTGCCTAAAAAAAGGTTGAATGAAAAAAAAAAATGAAAACAATTTTCATTACAGGTAGAATCCTAATCTGCTGTATTTTACCGTTCTCCAAGGACTCCGGGTTAGGCACTTCACTCTTATCAGTCTGATGTCGGGATGTGATGGCAGCAAACTCAATATTGCCCGTGTTCAAAATGGCCGAGAGGATTCTGTAAACGGAGGTAACCTCCTAAAGTAAAAGGAGAAGAAAAAGTAACTTTCTGCGTCGTTTTTAGAATCGTAATATTTAGTTTGAAAGTTTAGTACCTCCTCTGTAAATCCGATATTTCGGAAACACTCCTGAATGGCATCAAACTGCTCCTTGTAGAGTTTCCCAGAGACAATGTCCTGCATCACTTTGCATTGCTGGCTGTCAATGTACCTGCAGAGGCACGTGATGAGCGTCAAGAGTTGTGTTTGGAAGTGACAAATAATAAGAAGTGAGGTGTGTTGATTGGATCCAAATGAAATATATTAAATACAAATGTATGTGTGCCTAGATCATCCCTTTGACCACAACTGGAGGTCATAGGGAGCAATTTTTTTAATCATTCAAAAACAATGAACAAACAACCATTCACCATCTTGAAGGTCACTCTTTACTCTTTGCCCTAAATATTTTAGACCCTCAGAATTATTTTCTTCTTCTATAAACAGAATCTGTGAGGTCTGACGAGACAAACCTGGGCGGCGTCCGGTCTGGAAGCCTGTAAGTCTTCAGCTTGTTTTGGTGGTAAAGTCCAGCATATATGTAGTAAAATATGTGGAAGTTTTTCTCCCCCCTGAAAGGAAGGCAAACAGTCGTCAGAAGGACACCAAGTCAAAACGGCACCAGATCAGAGCGTCACTCACGTAGCCTGTTTGATGACCCTGGATTTCTCCAGCAAGTATTCTGAAATCTTGGCTCCGATGACCGCGCCGGTTGGCGTGAACTTCATCTCCAGGTATTTACCGAAGCGGCTGGAGTTGTCGTTGATAGCCGTGCAGGCATTTCCAAAAGCTTCAACGAGAGGATTTACCTGCAAGATCTTCTCCCTGAGAGTTCTGTTGTTCGCCTTAATTAAAGAAATGACATGATGAACTAAGCTTAGAATGGGGTGTCCACTCCAGGTCCCCAAGGGCCACTATCCTGCATGTTTTAGATGTTTCTCTGCTCCAACTCATCTAACTTGAATCAACGGGGGATTACCATAATTTTCAGACTATAAGGTGCACCGTATTATAAGGTACAATATCAATAAACGGGTCTGTTTTCATACATAAGGCGCATTAAGTGAAACAAAACAGTCAGATAGGTCAAACTTCATTCAACTCATTCACAATAACCACATACAATTGGTTTGAGGTCAGTAAGCACAACCAGAATCAATACGTAAGGTGCACGTGACTATAAGGCTCACCGTCAATTTTTCAGAACATTTAAGGATTTTAAGTGCGACTTATAGTCCGAAAAATACGGTAACTGGTTTCTGCAGGACATGGGAGGTAATTCAACCATTTAATTAGGTGAGTTGGAGCAGGGAATCAAGCAAAAGCAAACAAGTAAAACATGCAGGATATAGTGGCCTTCGAGGACCAGGACTGGACAACCTGAGAGAAGCTTGGTAAATAGTCAGCTGCAAGAAAAACATATCAGAAATGAAATAATCAGAATGACGTAATACTTTTCCCAAGAAGGTAAGATGCTGAACGATTAAATGAGCACTTTCTGTTTTCCCTGCTCCGCTCTCTCCACTGATGATGATGCACTAAAACAACAAGAAAACAAATAATTTACCAACAAACTTTAATATATTCACACATTTTTTAATAGGTCAAGTTAAAGAAGTCACTTCATATGACCAAAGGATTATTAAAATAATAATTACAGTACAGTACTGTCAACAATAAATCTGAACTAGTAAAATAAAAAGAGAACAATCAAATTAAACAAAAATAATAATTTATATAAGCTTGCACAAAAAAAATGTATTCTACTCAAATAAGACTCAAAATCAGTAAGAAGAAAATGAAATAAATAAATAAATAAAGATAAAATATTCATTTTAAGAAAAAACTGCTGCTTTGCTGCGGTCCAAAGCATCCAAAGCTTCAATAAAGTATTATTATCCACAAAAATCCCCCAGAATTTAAAAATATATTTGTTTACAATAATTCACTGTTCAGGTTTATGACACACAGTTTCAGTTTGTTCCAGGTTTTTTTCTGTGGAGCACCTGGTCTTTGCAGAACGTCACCATTCCTTGGTAGGCTGCATCTGCTGTAGCAAAGATGTGTGGGGGGTTATCGGCTCTCTTCACTCCATGGTACAGCTTAGAAAACTAAAGAATACAAACACACACAAAGCATTTCTTATAATTAATTTACACTTTTTTTAAAGAAGTGAAACAGTTTTAACTAGTAACCTTTAACTAATTCGGATTGAGGAGGTCCTTTGGATGAAGGACAAAAAAAAAAAAACGTCCAGAGGACCTGACTTAACTTTGTTGGATTTTATACCTGGATTATTGAGCATGAACTTTGGTGTTTTGAACCACTTTGGCATGACTGTCTCAGAGGAGTTGACGAGACCGTCTTAGCACCAGCAAACAGTTTTTTTCCCATTATGAAGTATGTTGTTTGTGGGAATTAGTTTTGTTTGGTGGCTTCTCTGATTGAGGAAGTCCTTTGGATGAAGGACGAAACATCTCAGCAAAAAAAGAAACCATCCAGATGACCTGACTGAACATTGTTAGAGTTTTAACTAGTCTTGTGCCTCCTAAAAATCAAAGTAAAATCTAAATAGGTTAGTTTTTCTTTTTGAAAAAGTTTCTTACAGTTCAGAAGTTTAAATTGTGTTGAGGACAGCACGATGGTAGATGTTTCATTTGGTGAGAACTAATACAGATGTCACAATGAGAACAAATCAGTGGTTCAGGTCTTTTAAAGTGGTGAAAGATTCTGAACAATTAGCATCTTACCTGCTTTAGATAGCTCTTTGAACAACTTCAGGCTGGAGAATAGATTATCAGTGGAGTAATAAGCCGATGGCTACCAGGGCAAGAATTTTGTTGCTGCCACCTTAAATAATAATAATAATAATAATGTCACACAATGTCATCACTGTATGTTTCCATACAATGATGAAATTAGTCTCTGCATTTAACCCATCCACCACCAGGTGGTGCAGTGGGCAGCTATTGAAGGCACCCGGGGGGCGATTTGGGGATGAGGTGTGCTGCCCAGAGACACCACAAGGTATGCAGTGACCGGGATCGAACCTGGGACTTTCGAGTCCCAAGCCGGCTGCCCTGCCTCTGCACCATCTTGGCCCCCTTAAAACAACTCAAACTTATAATTTGCCAGCGCAGCAGCGGCTAACTGTAGCACCTGTGGTGCAACCAGGGCACAGAATAATTGTGCAGTGTGAGTGGTTGGTGTGAGGGTCAATAAAATAATATTTATATGAACTGCTATGGACATTTTAACACTGACGTTTTAAGATGGCAGCAAATGTTTGGTCTTCTGTGACCCGCTCTGATAATCTGGTCATTTAATCATTATTAAAATTGAAGTGTGCTATCAGCAACAGGCAAGATGTTAACTGTTATAACCATTCAACATAACCCTGTTTTAAAATGATCAGAATTCTCCCATTTGAGCAGTTGACGATTCACGAAACTATAAATCAGATTTTGTACTTTTTTACTTCAGCTTGAACACTTTTTAAATAACAGTGCTGAAGTGAGTTCAGTAAAGCTCTGAAAATAACTGCATGAAACTTTTTTTTTAAAATAATTGACCAACCTGAGGAGAGTAGATGCTGAGATTCTGGAAAGGATTAAGAGCGATGAGGATGTCACCAACGTATGTGTACACTTGCAGCTCATCATACCTTTTCTGGATATAACCGATTATCAACTCCTACAAGAAACAAACAAACAAAAAAAAAAGACATAAAATGAAATGTAGCACCTGAGATTGATAAAAGAGGATTTGTCATTATAAAACGTGTAATCTTGCCTCATCTAGAAATTCCAGATGTACCAGGTCATCGTCCGGACTGCTCTCTACAACAAGGGTTTTACGAGTATTGATCCTCCTGTGCCTGTATGGAGTCAAGAACAGGATCTCGTTTCTGAGAGCTGAGACATGACAACGACTGAGCCGTTTGATGGAAGAATGCACCATCCAGCCGCTTCCGAGGCTTGACCGAAGCTTTTTAGTAGCTCTCTCAGGGGAAACATTGACCAATAACACAAGCGGTGATTGCACTTCATCTGTGTTTTGACCTTTTCCTTTAAAATGAGTCCCATGTGGGCGGAGGTCAACACACAGCCAGCTGGCTCCATGAAATCCTCAGGGAATACCACAGAACGTGAGAAAGAGTGAAACAGGAGTGTTTCTGCACAGCTCTGAAGGCAGTCGAAGGATAATCATTACAGTCGAAGGACGACATGTTTTTCTCACTGTCGCACAAACAAAAAAAGTGTCTTCATTGCTGTACGTCAAACAATCAAGTCAATGAAAACCACCAAAACGTGGGTTTGTTGCTGGAAACTGATCAAACCAGTTATCTTTTAAACTTCTGCGGGAAAACATTTGCTGTTTTTATTTAAGCTTCCATAATTAAAGTCTTAGCATTGCTTGTATGAATATATATGACCTGCTGCCTTTCATGCCAGAGTCTTAGCTAAGAAATTGACAAATGATGAATGTTAAATGATGACTGTGCAACTGTTTTGGTCAAATCTTGAAACCGTGTGATCTCACACAATATTGCAAGATATTACCTTGTGAATAACTTGTCAGCTACTAGCAC
This sequence comes from Garcialebias charrua, assembly GCA_038048925.1. Lineage (NCBI taxonomy): Eukaryota > Metazoa > Chordata > Actinopteri > Cyprinodontiformes > Rivulidae > Garcialebias > Garcialebias charrua. Next base: position 21,279 of record JBBPBX010029780.1, read on the forward strand.
ATATTTTAGCTCAATAACTGTAAAATTGACAGAATTATAGCCATTTTTGTTTTCACTAATGTTAATTAGCTGTGGTAGCCGCTTTGAATTGTGTTTTAATAATTGGCACAAATCATTGTAAATATCAGTGATCATGCAGGGCCAATAAGATCAAAACATCTGCACGTGTAGATGGAAAGATCAGGATTTGATTCAAATCCAGCAGAGAAAAACAGATTAATAGAACTCAGAACTTGACTTTGTATTTATGTAAATGAAACAATGACTGCATATTTTAACAAAGCTGAACAAGAATGACCTGAAAGTAATTTTACAGGATCAATAGTAAAGACAGAGCAATACACTTTAGTGAAGGAGACTTGAACCTTGTGATGAAGATCATAAAGTTATAAGGAGAAAAAAAAAACTAAAGTTTTGTTTTGTTTGAGTGATCCACAGCTGTCCAGCTTTATCTAAAGAAGGGGTGTCAAACTCACTTACAAAAGGGGGCCAAAATTAAAAACCTTTTCAAACTAAGGGCCAGTTTCAGAATCTACATTAACTCAAGTTAGATACCCAACATCTTTTCTTGGTCACAGGTTCCTCAACAAGAGTTTGATTGGTGTCGTTTGATGTTCTCTGTTGCACTTTTGACATCATAATCAAGGATTACTGAACAAATTAATGTGGCAAAAGTATTTTTCGTTGAAAATATCATCTTGGGTGCCAGATAAGATGTCAACGAGGGCCACGTTTGGCCCCCGAGCCTAGACTTTGACACGTGACACAAAGCTTGTATTGATTTTTGGTGTGCGGAATAAAATTAAAGCTTGAAAGTTTATACTTAAATATAACAAACAATTTTTGAAATTTAGAGTGTTCTATGTTCTAAAGAAAACTGTACAGGAACGTTGATACTGTATATGTATAATTATCAAGTCTTTTGAAAATGCAAAGTTTTTTGCACAGAGGAAACAAATAAAAAATAAGTGAAAAACAACCTACAACTAGTCATTCTGACTTTTGATGATAAAATTCAAGCTCTTGAAAAGACTTCAAATCACTTTTAAACCTGAAAACAAGAGATCCTATAGATTACCAGCTGTATCTAAATAATCAATCATAAGAGTAAAAATATTCAAGCTTCAGGTTAATAAAAATTTCCTCCTCTGCGTTTGTTTTCATTTGATATTCTGAGAAGAAGTGCTGCAGCACAGAGACATGCTGGATGTAACTCCTCGTCCTCATGTCCCTTTAGAGGAGGACCTCTAGCGTCTCAGTCTCTCCTGCTTTGAAGTAAATCACTCTATTCCACCTACGGCAGCTACTTTTAACTTCTCGTGTCTTTCTTATTCTTATCAGCCGTCATTGTTTGCTGATCTGTGGCATGAGAGACTGAACCAGGCGAGCCCGGTTTGCTGATCTGTGGCATGAGAGACTGAACCAGGCGAGCCCGGTTCTCGCCCTACAAGCTCCTAATCCCATTATCCACTTTCACTGTGGACAGGAATTTGGGATCAGGCTCAGGCACCAACTCTGCATGCTCTCGGGAGTAAACAGAGCTGGCAAGGCATCAAGACTCTCAGTCAAGGGCAGCTTCAGCAAAACTCTTTTATAATGACGATTAAGCAGAGCAAAGTCAGTATTTCTCCAGTAACCGGAACACAGTTTGCTTTGTCGTTTACTGCTGTCGGAGTCTCTGAGTAAAGCAGATTTAACCTCAGGAAATCTCTCTTTATATGTGTGTATCTTCTCTTTTCACTGCCCAGATAGAATGTAAAAAATATACTGTAAAGGTCTCGTTTAAATACAAACAAAAAAATAATGTTTCAAGAGTTTTTGTTTGTCGGTGTGTGGAGTAAATGTATGGAATGGATTGAATGATGAATTTTAAAAAAGTGCAAATATAAACCAGCTTAAAAAAAAAACGATTTAAAAAGGAGCTTATTTCAAAATATGTTCTATAAGATGAGTGTTTTAAAGTCTATAAATGCTATTGATGATATAAATAGTGTTTGAATAACTGTATATCTTTAAATATCATGTAAAGTGAAAACAAGTTGTCTCGTTTTGGTATTTTGACAGTTACTTGATTATAAATTGATGAGTATGAAAGGGGCAGGACATTATAAGATATTGTATCTTCTACCTGCTCCTTTTTGAACAGAAAACATAAAATTTGCATGTCACTTGGGCATAATTATTTGTATTAACTTTTATTTTTTTTAGTTTGTGTTATCCCCATTTTCTTTCTTTTTTCTTTTTTCTTTCTTGATTGTCTTTTCTGTCTGTTTGAAATAAATAAAATAAATAAATTATACCATTGGTTTAATTGGGTGGAGAACAAAGCGTACAGCAGACTGGATGTGATGTATTAATCTAAGGTTAGTCAGCACAATCTCTTCTTGTGAATTAGTCACACTCCCCTTGCTTCTTTCTCTTTATCACAAACTGTAGTTTAGCCTGTCTCATCTTCATGTCAGGCGTAAGAAGATGAGATGTTGCCCCCTGCTGGTTAGAAAGAAAACAGCACGCATTTGGTCATCCATTATCTTTGTGTGCTTCTTCTCAGCACCCAAAAGAAGCAGCTCAGCTTGTCATCGCAGTAAGTTGTTGTCGTTTT
>JBBPBX010029780.1:24568-35653 GCA_038048925.1 Garcialebias charrua
TTAAAGTTCTTACCTGGTTTTGGTTTGGCAGCCGGCTTCTTGCTGCTCTCTGATGAGCTCTGCTAACTGCCGGAGGGCCGTGTCTTTGCCATGGGCCTGCTTGATGAAGGGGTGCTCCAGGAGGTGGGTGACGGAGGGACGTGCCTCAAAATCTTTTATCAAGCACCTCACAAACAGAAGATATCAGTTTCAGCATCATCAGAAGACTGAAAAAAACATTTAAACAGATCACACGCTTGATTTATTGAACAATCACCGGATCATTGCAGCAGCCTAAGGTTTGAGCGTTACTCGGAGGAGAAGGGAACATCTAATGGTGTGGATGTTTTTGAAGCATTCACACTGTTGTGATCATTTTTCACATGTTTTCTGGCAGGAATCTCATCCAGTACTGTAGTTTTCAAACACTTTCAACAAATCATGGTAAATGGACTGTACTTATATACGGTAGTGCCTTTCTATCTTATGGAGACACTCAAAGCTCTTTACACTACAGTCTGTGTCTTCATTTACCCATTCGTACCTATTCATTTTGTATTGAATTTTTTTTAACCCTTTCATACAGAACTCTACTAGATCTCTACATAGCTAATTGAACAAATCATTCTAAAAGAGACTAATCAGTGCTTTATCACATTCATACACCGATGGGACACACATCAGAGGCAATGAGGGGGTCAGTGTCTTGTCCAGGGACACTTCAGCATGTGACTGCTGGTGGATTCAAACCTCCAGCTCTTGCATTAGAGGACGGCTGCTCTAACCACTCAGCCACAGCTGCCCATGATCATGAATCAAAACGTTCAGCTCTTTCAGAACAATCCTGCTATATGACTTTTGGTATTGGTGCAACTTTAGCTTTTAGAAATATCTAGCCTTTTCTGCCACATTTTTCCCACAAAGGAAATGAATTGAGCTCATTTTACAACCTTCAGATCTTTAGCTCTACTGCTCCTTTCACATTTTGTTATGGTTCAGCTTCTTTAAGCTTGTGCAAATTAAAACTTTTTTCAGCTAATATCAGCTCATTTCAGCCGTTTTTCCAGCTGCTTTGTGCTCCTCTGCTAACAACAACAATTTTGTGCTTCTTCTAACTTATTTCTGCTAATTTCAGCTTATTATGCTCCTTTCAGCTTGTTTCTGCAAGTTTCAGCTGTTTCTGCTAATTCAGTTACTATTTAAAGCTGCTATATGTAACTTTTCTAACAATATATTTTTAACATATTTCTTCACTCTGTCACTAGACTGATGTTAGAGAGGTAATCTCTGAAAAAAACTAAAAAAAAATATTGTCCCCTTGCTTCTCCAGGTGGTAAATAGGCATTTCTAAAAAGAAAAAGTGACCCGCCATTAACCAGCCAATAAAAACAGAGTTTGTAACCAGCCAATAAAAACAGAGCTTGAATTTGAATCAGCCAATAAAAACAGAGCTTGAATTTGAATTTCAGCAGACCATGGGAGAGCAGAGCCATATATGGCTCTGAGGGGGAGGGATCAGAATGCTTTGCCTGTTGAAATTTTTTTAAGTGCTGCAGTTCTACAGAAACTGCAGACTGAACCTTTAACTGTTTTATGCTAATTTTAGCTTTTTACGCTAATTCCACATTTTTGCACTCAATTCAACTTTTTCAGCCTAATTCAGCAAAAATGTGCTTTCTCCTTCTGGTAGCTTAAGCTTCTTTTTGCATTTTCAGCTATTTTTCAGCCTTTTAAAATTTAGCTAATTTAGCTTTCTTCATTTTTGTGCTCATTTCTGGTAATTTAATTCAGCAAATGTGTTCTTTTTGCTTTCTATGTTAATTTAGGCTAGTTCTTCCGTTTCAGCTACATTTCAGCATGTTTTTTAAGCTAATTTCAGCAAGTTCTTCTGCAACAAGGATTCACACTGCATTTTCTCTAGTTTATTTAAATTTAGGTCATCCTCTCCCGAGCATCACATGGTCATGAGTCCAACCAAGCAAACTCCTCGTCTTATCTGACGTGCAGTGTTTGTCAGCAGGACGTGTTCTCTGATTTCTAAAAATGGCCTAACATACTATAAAGAACTCACTTGGCTTCTTTTCCTTCTTTCCCAAAACCTTTGAAATCAGGCGACTTGAAACTTCTTTCAACAAACTCGTGCTGTTCATTTGCTTGTTCAGCTAAAGATTTACAGCATCTGAATGTTTTTGTTGTTGTTGTTGTTGTTGTTGTTTTCTTTTAGCGTTACAATGCCAACAAGGCGAGACAAGATAGGAGGGAAAAAAAACATTTTAGCTTCCTTCACCTAATCGCAGCTGAAACTCTTTATTTTATTTTTTTATGAGTTTGTTGGGCTCAGAAAGTTAATTCCATGAATTCATTAGCATCAGAACATTAAGCAGAGGTTTCCTCTATTAGCAGGGCTGTGCTGCAGAGGTGCCAAACGGGAGGCCACTTTGTCTCTGCAGCCAGCTCTCTGGCTGCCCAAGTGCAGACGTCTGTGATGGATTTATTATCCAGAATCTCCCCCTCTCTCCTCCAACCAAGTTCCTCCTGAACACACACACTCCCACACACGTGTGTGCAGGCCCCACATTATTGAAAAGGCTTCACAAACAGCCTGTAAGGCTTGATAACATTGTCCAGCACCCACCACATTGGACTCTGCTTTGTTTGAGGAGATTAATGCAGATATGATATCACAAAAAATCCATTAACCCACATTGCAAAGGTGCAATCCAAAATTTATTCAATGAAAAACCCTGCAAAGCTGCTGCAAAACAAATGAAAATAAACTATATGTAGTTCTGAGCAATCAATATCTGAAATTACACACAAAAATCAAAATGAGCTCCAACGACAGATGTGCTGTTTAAAAATTATTATTATTTATTCCTCTATTAGTGCAAACATAAATGCTAGCCAAATAATTTCCCAAACAAATAGAATTTTATTTTCTCATTATAAGTCAGGAGCGCGCACCTCTCTGCTGGAGAGATTAAGGTTATATATCCCGAGCAACCATTACAAGCCCCCCCACGCTTTATTAGCTTTGCACAGTGGAGCAAATGATAAGTTACCTGGGTTTTTAGATAGAAGGGATAACTCAGGTGAATGCCATTTGTTTCTCTACGACAGATTTACACAGATGAAGGTCGATGGAACAGAAGACAAGAGGGCTGATCAAATCTACAATAAAATATTAGTTTCTTCTGTTTCCATGTCCGTTCTATCTATAAGTGCAAAGAAGCAAGTAATGTCCACTTCAGTTTCCTCAAAACAACGTCATTTTTAGATTTTATTTATTTTGATTATGTAACACGCTTATCAAGGGCCACTACAGACACTATTCTTAATCTGAAGGTTGACAATGCAGCATTATGAGCTCAATTTCAGCCCAGTTGTCACGAAAATATAGAAAAATCTTGGGGAAAAAAGCTGATTTATCACACTAATTAATTACCGTAGTTTTTGGACTACAAGGCGCACTTAAAATCCTTAAATTTTTTCAAAAATCGACAGTGAGCCTTACAATCCAGTGCACTTCATGCACAAAAACAGACCCGTTCATTGATGTTGCGCCTTATAATCCGGTGCGCCTTGTAGTCCAAAAAATACGGTAAAGCACATATAACCGTTTGTTGCTAATATTTTCCTTACGTAGTAAGAACCAGTTCTCCTGATTCACACGTGAGTGGAAGATGTGCAGCTTTAAGTGCAGACTGAATTTTATATGTTGTTAATACAGTACTGTATCTGTTTTGGTCCTGTGATTTGATTTGTTTGAGCATATATAGAGATTAGAATTATAAACCCCACAGTAAGCAAATTAATTATACCCACAACATTTTTATTCTGAATTAGCTTAGCCCTTATATCATAAGATTTATACTTATTTGATATTATCCGCATATGTATATATTCTGTTTCCATATGAAATGCTTGTGAACTTTTTTTGTTATCATTATTTATTTTGTTTGAATGCTTATACTGTGCTTATCCTTATGCAATAACCATTTTATTTGACCTTAAGATTTTATAATAAATGTATTATTGTCATTTTCCATCAACATTCTTTTTTGAAGAAAACTGTTATTTAAATAATTTTATTTGAAATGTGCAATAAATGTCTAGTTCATGAAAAAAAACATGTGGATAAAAAGGCCAAAACAGTTTTTAAAGGTGCCACCTCCATGATGGTCCAGGTTAAATTTTATTTTTCTAACTTCATCAGAGTCAGCTGTTCACATTGACATATTCATATTTTTGATATTTAACAACATATTTGATCAGTGTGTTTCTGTGCTTGTGCCCTTGGACAGAACAAAGCACTTATTTTTTAGTTTAGGCAGGCCATCTTTACACAACTAAAATCATCACAATTCAGAATAACCAGCTGATTTTGAAACAGTTTAATTTTCGTAAATGGAAAAAGACGGTTTTAATCTTTTGATTAGGCCGAATGTGTTGTCCATCTCATTTATTCAAAATACATATAACAAATAGAAAAGCATTAAGACTTTATCAGAAGTCTGGATGTTTTTAATTTTCTCCAGAGCTTCGTGTAGGTGACAGAAAGTGCTTTGACAACAACAGTGTGTTTTCAGTGAGAGTTTCTACAAAAACTTCAAGAGTTTCTGAAAAAGAGTTAAAAGATAACTTACTGGCTGATGAAATGGTTGAAACTTCTGCACCACTGGTCTGGACTTCGTAGCGTTGGCGGGGGGTTTCTGAATCAAAATCACAACAAATACATGAGAACCATAACTAAAGCATTTAGATTATTACACAAAAGTTGCTGCGACTTGGAGGTTTTTGACAAATGGCTGCTGGCAGGTGAAGTGTGACCGTCAGACTCTTGGGAGAGTTTCTTCTCAGAGGACGGGCTGGTCTGCATCCAAGTCTGTGGCTTCCACAGAAGAAGTGACAAATGATAACTGTTCCTTTTAAGGGTCTGGCAGCGAGCATCTGCCATTGAGAGCCAAAAGTTACGGGATATAGTTATACCTCTGTCAGCAGCATTTACGGAGGCCGTATGTAACGAGGCTAACACATTTCAAGAGCGAACAATGACAAGAGGCAGGGCTGCAAGAGGAGCCAAGGCTGGACGAAGCTCGAGTACAGTCATCTTCACGAGGAGCTGTCGGCTCTGACAGCTGGAGGCTGAGACTTTTGTCACTGTCAGGTAAACAGTGGAACATCTCATCAGTCATTCATTACCAGTGGCGATGCTAGCCTCTCTTTCTGGGGGGTGCTCAACCACCCCTAATTTTTAACTCAGCACCCCTGAAAAATAAAGAAACCACGATATTCTGTAAGGAAACTCTGATCTCAAACTTTAGATTCACCAAAATATTGTGTAAATTTGGAATAAACATGGAATAAATGATAAATCTCTTAAACAGGCCAGTAAAATCTACGATCATTTTTATTATTTTAACAAGTCGGATCCTCTACGCCACCTGTCAATCAATCCAGCAGGCTTGTCAGCAACTGATCGATCAGCGATCTCAATTTGTCCTGAAGTGACACGCCCCTTATGTGCAAGAGCTCCACCCCTTTCTCTTCCAACAACTTTGTCAGGGTTTTGCATTATGAACACTTTGCGGTCAGAGGGATACATATCACGTTTTTACTACATAATATCATGTTTTTACTACATAATATCACGTTTTTACTACATAATTTCAAAAAAAATTATTTCATGGATGACAGCAATACCCTTCCGTAGAGGGATGTCGTGAAAAATCATCAGGAAAAAATAGTTAAACGTTGTCAATGGAGAACATGTAATTCAGACAATGTTACCCTGAGTACTTAAAAGATGGAATATAGTTGATTAAATTTCCAAAACTAAGCAGAGTCTGGAAAAACATAAAAGATGAATAAAGCCCTGCAGCCGACCTCATGATCAGCTGAATACAACAAAACAGGAAGTACATGTTCATCTGTACGAAGGTAACTGCAAGTAAATGATCCGTTTTCTGTCATAATTACATTGTTAATGGTTAAATTAAGGGTCAATGCTTAAAGTTGTGCTTTGTTTTGTGCGTTTAAAATTTAGATACAGTATGTAACTTCAGTTTGCATAAGTTTAGTCTTTGTTTGTTATGATCAGTTACTTAACACTCAACTGATATTGTATTAAGTGTTTATTAGGGTAATGTAAAGCAAAGCGCTGCGTCTGTAGCATCTTAGCTAGCATGTCTGTATTGCGCGCTACTAGCTTAGTGCTACTTTTTGTTGTGCCATGATCTTTACAATAGTTATAGAATCAAGTGTTTACTAATGTAGGTAAACATAGATGTTTAATAACTTGTTAAAATACACCAGAATTCAGGAAATGGCATCTACTTTATTCAAAATTTTTGTTCAAGCCAAGAGTCATCGTCAACAAGAGCTAAGAGCCCCTAAAGGTCAGATCCTAGAATCGCTTTTGTTCATTACTGTGGTCATTTCTCATGAAAGCTGTGAAGGAACTCATCAGCATAGTGGGGAAAGAAACATAGATTTAAAAGGTTTTAGTTTTGACAAAAAAAACTAAGAGGAAGATGCAGTACTTTGAAGAGCAACGGTACATAGGCTATTACTTTTTTTTAATACAAGAAGAGGATGTTGGAGTACAAAATCTGTCGTTTTCCACTGTGCTAAGTTAGACAAGTCTTTCATGAAAATTCAGACAGCCAATCCTTTCCAAAGTGCAGATCAAAGCCAGGAACTGACTGTCTCAATGCAACCTCTAATATGAGCCCGAAGACACGTTCTCGCCTTGATCTTGTACCGTACAGCTTAAACATTACAAAGTCAGTAGAGCAGTGCACGGCTGATAACACTGTCAAATGCGCTCATTGTGCTCAGTAAATTCACTCAACACTTTTTAAAGAAATAAATATATTTCCAGTATTTGTGTGAGTGCCGGCTCATATTGTAAACACAAATGGCTTATTCAAATTTAGGTCTGCTCCTCGGAGTGGATTGAGGCAAAAATCAGAGAGGTGTCAACAGCTTGTGACAGCTGTAGCTAAACCAGGAAAAGAGCAAAAAATCAGGCTATTGCAGTGTTTGAATATGATTTTTGATATGCATGATGAATAATTTTTCACTTCCCTTTTTAAATTCACAAAGCAGTTCTTAAAAAAGAAGGACTTCTGCTGTTTAGAAAGTTGCTAAAAAGTTCAATTTTATATTCTGACCGAGTCTTTTAAACTTCACAATACAATTATCTACAGGTCCCTTTTTATTAAGAAAATCTACCACAACAGTTTTAGATCTAAAAATACATAATGTTTCCTCATGCATTGATGTAGCACCTCATGAGCAGATTAGAAGTTATGGACGTAGAGACAGACGTAAGGAGAATATGCCGTAATATTTTCACCTTCACAATGTTCGAATGTGATATTTAATAAGCATGATGTGTAATTTTTTTCACTTCCCTTTTTAAATGTACAAAGCATAAAACTTTTCATGTGGACTGTGGGCTTTGGACAGTTTCAACAAAACTGTATACCGTGTACTCACGATTTACTGCAGTGCTTTATGTGAAAAAACTAACATGAAATAACTAATGTCAGTGACCTAACTCCTTACTATAAGGCTACAAAAGGACATGAGCCTTGACATTACTCTTGAGATTATAAATCAAGCATTAAACTCATATCATAACAAATATTTAACCTCTTATAAACTCTTAGGCTTGCGGTCAGATAGGCTCTGCCTTCCTTCATTCAACCTTTATTTATACTGGTTAGTCCCATTGAGCCTCAGCGACTCGTTTACAAGAGAGACCTGTTTTTTTTACGAAGAGTGATGACAACAGTGGACAATCATGAAAGAAAGAAAACAAACTGAGAAGAATGAAAGAAAATGGCTTAAAAAACAACTAGCTTATACAGTGATGTAGAATACTAAAACATTAACATGTCTACCAAGTAGTGTGTACATGACCTCAGTAAAAGTACACAGTATACTATGTACATGACCTCAGTAAAAGTATACAGTATACCATGTACATGACCTTAGTAAAAGTACACAGTATACTATGTACATGACCTTAGTAAAAGTACACAGTATACTATGTACATGACCTCAGTAAAAGTATACAGTATACCAACATGACCTTAGTAAAAGTACATAGTACTATGTACATGACCTTAGTAAAAGTACATAGTGTACTATGTACATGATCTCAGTAAAAGTACACAGTATACTATGCACATGACCTTAGTAAAAGTACACAGTATACTATGTACATTACCTCAGTAAAAGTACACAGTATACTATGCACATGACCTTAGTAAAAGTATACAGTATACCATGTACATGACCTTAGTAAAAGTATACAGTATAGTGAGTACATGAACTCCGTAAAATACCCAGTATAGTGAGTACATGACCTTGGTAAAAGTGCACAGTATAGTGAGTACATGACCTCAGTAAAAGTACACAATATAGTGAGTACATGAACTCAGTAAAAGTACACAGTATAGTGAGTATGTCCTCAGTAAAAGTACATAATATAGAGAGTATATCAACTCTGTAAAAGTGCACAGTATTGTGAGTACATGTCCTCAGAAAATGTGCACAGTATAGTGAGTACATGAACTCAGTAAAATACACAGTATAGTGAGTACATAACCTCAGTAAAAGTGCACAGTATAGTGAGTACATGAACTCAGTAAAATACACAGTATAGTGAGTACATAACCTCAGTAAAAGTGCACAGTATAGTGAGTACATGAACTCAGTAAAAGTACACAGTATAGTGAATACATTACCTCAGTAAAAGTACACAATATAGTGAGTACATGAACTCAGTAAATGTACACAGTATAGTGAGTACATGACCTCAGTAAAAGTACACAATATCCTGAGTACATGAACACAATAAAAGTACACAGTATAGTGAGTACATGACCTCAGTAAAAGTACACAGTACAGTAAGTAAATGACCTTAGTAAAATACACAGTATACTGTGTACATGACCTTAGTAAAAGTACACAATATACTGGGTGCATGACCTCAGTAAAAGTACACAGTATATCATGTAGATGACCTTAGTAAAATACACAGTACTGTATACTGTGTGCATGACCTTAGTAAAAGTACACAATATATGGTGTATAAGGCCTCAGTAAAAGTATGAAGTATAGTGTGTACATGACCTTAGTAATAGTACACAATAGTGAGTACAAGATGTCAGAAAAGTACATAGTATACTGTGTACATTACCTTTGTAAAAGTATACAGTATGTGTACCGTATATAGCCTTAGAAAAAGTAGCATAGTGAGTACATGACCTTAGTAAATGTACACAGTATGGTGAGTACATGACCTTAGAACAAGTATATAGTATACTGTGTAAATGACCGTAATAAAAGTACATAGTATAGTGTGTACATGGCCTTAATAAAAGTACACAATATACTGTACTTTGTACATGGCCTCAGTAAAAGTACACAGTACAAAGTGTAGATGACCTTAGTAAAAGTATGCATGAAGGATTCAAATATCACTTGAAACTATTATGGAAGCCTTTTAGAATAGGGGAGGACCCCAAAAAGAACAACATTTATTAATCACAAAATAAGCAAAACAAAACTGCAGCTTCTTTCCTTTTTTAAAACATTAAACTCAGTTGCTTTCAGGAGAACCTGCAAAATAAAGACTTGCTCAACAAATGGACCTCCAACTTGAAATTTCAGCTCATCCATCACTGCTATGAGAATACATGCATGAAGAGCTGAGCACTGCTCCAGCATTTATCATGTTATAGGCAGGAACGCCGCCTGGGCAGCAGTCCAGAACACCTCAGAGAGCCCACGGAGGATAACTGCATCAAAGGTTGAGATGTTAAAGGCGTTGCTCGTGTGTAGACGGTCACCTGTTCAAGTCAGTGATCTCCTGTCAGAAGAGGGAAATACTCACATAAATGTGAGCAATTACCTCATTCTATCAAAAAATTACTTTAAAGAAGGTTTCAGTGTGACCTCCCCCCCCCCCACACACAATAACAATATCCTAATAATTAACAAAATACTTTATTCTGTTACAGACACTAACAGGACACTAGTTGTGATTATTTATAATTTAAAATAAATCATTTTTTAAGGGATTCTGTTTAGCCAGAGGTGTGGATTTAATGGATGTAATATTTTACAATATTTTATAAATATGTACCTCTAATGGATGACTTGTCCGTGACATTTTAGTGCAGCAATACTCAGAGCAGGGATGATCTACCAAGTGTGGTGATCTCAACTTTTTCACCGTCGTAACTACGAGGGTGACATTTGTGTTTTGGCACCGTACTCTTCTAACGTTGACGTTTTTAACCTTTTCATGCATAAAACAGCTTTAGAGAAAGTCAAACTACCATATGATAAATTTTTAAGTGCAAATAAGAAAAATACCACTTTGTTTCAAAATTCGTAGATTTCAAACCACTCCTCTGTCACTTTTATACATTTTAACAAATAAGAAAAATACCACTTTGTTTCAAAATTCGTAGATTTCAAACCACTCCTCTGTCACTTTTATACATTAGAAAATTAAGACTTGAGCCATGATTGCAGGCGGTCTGTCCAACACTGATTTATACGGTAACATTTCTGACTTTATGCCAAAGGTTTTTGTGTGTTTAAATTTTACATTTTGTCATGCACCCACTTCTTAAATGCTCAGATATTACGTCCAGAAGCAAAGGCTCATGAAATGAGTCACAAGGGTCAGAAGATTATTAAACATAAAACAATAAAAATATATCATGAATGATATGGTCTATGACACAGACTCAAAACTACACATTCAATGTTGTATGTTAGCACAATAAGTGCACTGCTTGGTATTCTCTGCAAAATAAATGTAAAAAAAAATGTAAAGTTATTTTTTAATTAGGACTTTGTTCAGCTTGTGAAGCAAATTTGCAATTTTTCTTGGGTAAATTTAATAATGAGTTCAAAACAAAAACAAAAATCTGAAATTATGGACAATCTGTAAATTTATATATTTGACAGTAAGAGCTTAAAGACAATATTTAAACTAAAATGAAAGTAGCCAATCATGTCATCACAGTTCCTTTTTTATAACTAAACAAACAAACATCCATCCATTCATTATCTTTA